>OVAQ01000069.1:0-51185 GCA_900406345.1 Erysimum cheiri
ATTTTGAGAATATAAAATCTATCTAATTTATGTCTTATAAAATTTTCAAACATAAAGGAGACAAATTGGGACAAAACGTGAATTCTCATTTTAAAAATACGTATGAAAAAATAACAATAAAACAATATTTCTTTACCAATAAATAAAAATAAATAAATTAGATAATATGTAAAGAGATAATATAACTAATCAAAACATAACGAACTAAATTAAATTGACGATACAACTTCCGCGCGTAGTGCGGGCAAATGACTAGTAACCAATATATAGTAAACAAACTGACCAACAAAAAGATCAAACCACCTATATAAAGAATGCCCCATGAGAAACCACGAGAAATAAATCAACCTAAAAATCAAATCAATTTCAATTTATCTCCGACGTATATATACCACCACCAAAAATGGTGTTAACGACATCAGAACCATTTAAGAGTCAATCAAAGACGGTATGTGTGATAGGAGCAGGACCATCAGGGTTAGTGTCGGCAAGAGAGCTAAAGAAAGAAGGACATAAAGTGGTGGTGATGGAGCAAAACCACGACGTAGGAGGTCAATGGCTATACCAACCAAACGTAGACGAAGAAGATCCATTAGGAAGAAACAAAACCCTAAAAGTACATAGCAGTGTTTACTCATCCTTGAGGTTGACTTCGCCCAGAGAGGTAATGGGTTTCTCTGATTTCCCGTTCACCGCAAAGAAAGGAAGAGACACAAGGCGATTCCCGGGGCATGAGGAGCTTCGGTTGTATCTTAAGGATTTTTGTCAAGTCTTTGGGTTAAGAGAGATGATTAGGTTTAATGTTAGGGTTGAGTTTGTGGGGATGGTGAATGATGATAATGATGACGATCGTATATGAAGAGATGGATGGTGAAGAGTGTAGAGAAGAAGAGTGGTGAGGTTACGGAAGACGTGTTTGATGCTGTTGTTATTGCCTCTGGCCATTACGCTTATCCTAAATTGCCTTCCATCAAAGGTATGTGTATATATATATTTGATGCAGTTATCTTTTATAATCAAAAGAAAATATCAGTTTTCATAGTAATTTGAAAGTTGTTCTAGTTACTAGCCTTTGTTTTTGGTGTTTATATATAGGAATGGATTTGTGGAAGAGGAAGCAACTTCATAGCCATGTTTACAGGATACCTGATCCTTTCCGTGGTGAGGTAATTAATTACTGTAGTTGTTGTAATTAATTAATTAATGAAATAGGTTGTTGTATTATTGGAATGATGATGCATCATGCATGTGCATGCATGGTGATGATGATGATGGTAGGTGGTGGTGGTAGTTGGGTGCTCACTAAGTGGACAAGACATATCAATAGAGCTTGTGGAAGTGGCAAAGGAAGTTCATCTAAGTGCCAAATCACTTGATCATATTCCTCGTGGCTTGACTAAAGTCATTGAAAAACATCAAAATCTCCATCTTCAACCTCAAGTACATGACTCTCATCATCAAATTTATACTTGTTTTTGTCAACGGATCTTATTTTAGTCACTTTCAACTCACATAGATAACACCTGCAGGGTCGAACCCTGGATGCTTTAAGAAGTCAAACTTGTGACTTAACACTAGGCTATATATATGACTTCCGGCACTATCACATATTATTCGTTTATTCATTTATTATATTTATCTTGCTTCAAAATTTTTTTTTTATTATTTTAACATTTTTTTACACAAATTAAAAAAAAACGATATAATTTTTTATTATAACATTTATAAATATATTAAAAATTTGATAAATAAAAAAATATAGATTAAAAAAATTTACATTAAAAATACAAAACCACATTTTTAATGGAACCAATGTAAAGGTTTAAAACGATATATTTTACAAAAACATAAAATATATTACTAATAAATTTAAAATGTTTTGATTACTTCATTTCAAATGGTTGTAGATTGAATATCTGGAGGAAGATGGACGGGTCATTTTCGATGATGGGTCTTGTATTGTAGCCGACACCATTTTATACTGTACCGGGTAATTTAATATTTTTATAAAACTTTGTTTGGTAAGTTAATTTTTTTTTATCAGAAAAAATTATTGAAGACGAAAATGTATTTGATTAGTTTATACAAAAATGGTGCTAATCATTCATAGCTAATAGTGAAATATATAAATGTGGTTTAAAAAACCCTCCTAAAATATATCTTCTTTGTTTATTATCATACTAAATTTGATCAGTAAATACCTTTGCATGAACCTATAGACTATTATCTTTTGTCAGCATTCGTGACATTTGTTTTTATTAATTAATAAGTCTGGAGATTTCGGTCGACCCCAAGACTGGCAAGACTAATTATTGAGTATGATCAATGCCCTACTAGAGTTGATGTGACCAAGTGGTCATGTCCTCATATATATATACCTACCCTCAAATGGGTTCCAGTTCCATTAAGGAAGTGAAAAACGTGGTAAGACTAGTTGAAAAAATAGCAAAACATAGAATTTATAAATGAGGTTTTATAAGTTATATAGGCAACGTTCAAGAAAACGTTGGCAACCCCAACATTTAGAACACGGACACAAATTTTAAAATTTTAAATTAAAAATATGTATTAGGTGAACAAACGTTCTAGGCCGGCGCTTACACTCCGTTTACACCACAGATTTATTATTAAAGCCTAAATCCACCGTTTAAGATGCAATCACCACCTTATTAACGGTGAATGTGGACAACACGTATAGGTATGAGTACAGATTCCCATTTCTTGAGACAAAAGGAAGAGTCGAAATTGATGATAATAGAGTTGGCCCACTCTTCGAACATACTTTCTCTCCTTCTTTGTCCCCTTCTCTCTCCTTTGTTGGCATCCCTCGCAAGGTTCGTTAAACCAAATATACGTACTAATCATAATTATCAATCTTTAGGTTATTTCAACACTAACTACAAATATTTGAAATTTTTGCAGTTGATAGGGTTCCCATTTTTCGAATCGCAAGCGAAATGGATTGCGATGCTTTTGTCCGGCAAAACTTCTCTTCCTTCCCCTGATCAAATGATGCAATCAATCGCCGATTTCTACCGATCTAAAGAAGCTGAAGGAATTCCCAAACGCAACACTCACGACATTGCTGAATTCAATGTATACGTTTTTCTATATTTCTTAAAGATCAATCGATCTTTACTTATTCATCCAAATTTATATATGTTTTTGTTTTCTAATATTTGCAGTATAGCGACAAATATGCGGATTACATGGGATTTCCGCATCTGGAAGAATGGCGAAAGAAGTTGTGTAGATCGGCTATAGTAAATTCTATTGAAAATCCGGAGACATATCGTGATTTTTGGAACGATGATGATTTCCTACAAAACACTCTTCAAGACCCTTATTTTACCCAACTCTCTACTCCTTAACATATTTTCAATCTGTTTGAAACAAGTTTTTAGTTTTTAGTTTTTTTTTTTTTTTTTTTTTTTTTNTTTTTTTTTTGTGTGAATAAGAATACCTATGCATGTGGTGTGAGGGTTCTCTGTAACCAGACTTTGTTACTCAATAAAAAAACCTTTCTATTCTATTTCTACGTCAAAAGAAGATTATGGATTCCTCAAGAACCAGAAAAGGAAATCTTTCAAGTAAGCTAATAAGCAAGTTTTTTAACACTGGATTATTATTATTCAATTGCAAATCATGATAAATATTACATCGGCTAATTTTACGACAGATAATTCTACCGTCTGACTTTTATGAAGATCAATATCTAGCGCTTGCACCTGCTCCACGCAACATGGATTATGATGCTTCTCGTTCGTTTTCTTATGGTTTCCCAAATCGATTGTCACACTTTCCATCAAGTTAGAGTGAGTATCATTCGTTTCAGAAGTTTCTATTAGCCTTCTTATCTTCTTTAGATCCCGAGAGGCTTTATTTCCTGTAAAAGTGCAAAGGGTCGGGTGAAACTCTTTGTGACAATCTTTGTGTTCTTGTCGCTTGCAGGGTCCTCATGTATTTAGGAGGAACAATTTTAAAGACTGAAATAGTTCGTCTTTTTACTTCTAGCTCCATCTCTGTTAATTGCACTGTCATTGCTTCAAAAGAGTCTCTTTCGTAGTTAGAGTGAAATCCAGTCACATATAGTCTAGTTTTTTTTTTTTTTTTTTTTTTGAACCAAANTTAAAATCTTAGCTAATTAACGTCCCACATCAATTAAATGACAGAAATAATTTCATCTATAAAGTGCCAATAAATAAATTTTCATTTTCTTTATTATAATATTATCTAGTACAAATACTTTTTGATACACTCATCATCACTAATACTTCCCAGTTAACCTTCAGAGTAACTTTAACAAGAAGTCCAATATGGAAAGCAACGCTGTAAAATATTACACCATTGCCTTTCATGGAAATTACTGTGGTAGAAAATAGATGCTGATCTAGTGTCCCTCTTGAATAGACTATATATTCCTATGCAAAAATGTAAAAAACACTGTGTTGGACCTACAATAATTTTGAAATTGTTGTATTGGCGTTAGGTTGATCAGTCGTCAGAGATTATATATGATAGATCAAATCGGGTCCCATTCATATAAATCTATGTAATAGACGCAATCAAAAAATTTTAATTGGATATATTAATGAATTCAATTATATTCTGATTCAAAAAAAAAAAACGATATCTTGATTCTTTGGAAGGAATTTAGATACTGTACGTAAGACTATTGAATTTCGAGATTCACGGGAGAAGTTATAGAATATTAAATTTTGGATATGCTCTAGCTCGATTTGGATTTGAGTAGGTTTTCTTTCGTCCAAGCGAAGGATCAGTCCGATGGTTATAAAGAATAAAGTTTAATTAACATGTAATCTTAGTAAAATTGAACAACTGAATTGGAAAGAAATTTATACTACATATAGGGTTGACCGATAATGGTCAACAAATGATAAAAGAAAAATAATTAATAAATATAATTTCTTTAAAAAAAAAAAAAAAAAAAAAAAAAAAAAAAAAAANAAAAAAAAAACCAAACACATTCAGCTGGGAAATGACATTTATAAATAATCCATCACATGTTGTCTGTTGACACAGACAAAAAAAAAAATTAAAAACAATATCAAGGACATTTTTAATTAATCATTTGAATGGACCACTAGCCTCGTGTTTTTTGTCTAGCTACCACGTCTCATCACTCTGAATTATTATACTCCATCTGTTTCATAAAAAATGTCATCTTTGAACTTTTCACACAAATTAAGAAAACAATTAATTTTACATATTTTCTATACAAAAACACAATTACCTATACACCTAACCACATTTCAACTAATAGAAAAATAAACTGCATTTTAAAATTAATAAATTTTGCATTGAAAGTCGAAAACGACACTTGTTTTGTAACAAAAAAAAATTTCTACAACGACACTTGTTTTGAAACGGAGGAAGTAGATTCATCTACATCACAAAGCAATTAGCTTCTTTCCAGATTCGGGATTGATGTATAATTCCACGTTTCTTTTAACCTAATCCTGAAATCTGAATGCAATAATTACTAAAAGAACAAAACAAAAAAGTTGACCAACAAAAAAAACCAACTATATATATAAAGCATGCTCCGTGATCCATGAGACAACGAGAACCAAATCAAAATCATTTTATCTCCATCCACCAACAACAATGGTGTTAGTGATAACAGAACCAATTAAGAGTCAATCTAAGACGGTATGTGTGATCGGAGCAGGACCATCAGGCTTAGTGTCCGCGCGAGAGCTAAAAAGAGAAGGACATAAAGTGTTGGTGATGGAGCAAAACCACGACGTAGGAGGTCAGTGGCTATACCAACCAAACGTGGAAGACGAAGATCCATTGGGAAAAAACAAAACCCTAAAGGTGCATAGCAGCGTTTACTCATCCTTGAGGTTGACTTCGCCCAGAGAGGTAATGGGTTTCTCTGATTTCCCGTTCACTACAAAGGAAGGAAGAGACACAAGGCGATTCCCTGGGCATGAGGAGCTTTGGTTGTATCTTAAGGATTTTTGTCAAGAGTTTGGGTTAAGAGAGATGATTAGGTTTAATGTTAGGGTTGAGTTTGTGGGGATGATGAATGAAGATGATGATGTGAAGAGATGGGTGGTGAAGAGTGTAGAGAAGAAGAGTGGTGAGGTTATGGAAGAAGTTTTTGATGCTGTTGTTGTTGCCTCTGGCCATTATTCTTATCCTAAACTGCCTTCCATTAAAGGTATTGGTTTTTTTTTTTTTTTTTTGGTAAAAGTAAAGGTATTGGTTTTGTATGTATATATGATTAAGCTATTTGAAATCCATATATATCTTTAAGTTCATAAGCAATTTTAAAACGGTATTGTTTGTGATGATTTTGGTGTTTGTAGGAATGGATATGTGGAAGAGGAAGCAACTTCATAGCCATATCTATAGAGTGCCTGATCCTTTTCGTGATGAGGTGATTAAATAGATATATTAATTGTAGTAATTAGTTAATAAACTTGATGATATAATGATGTATTATGCATGCATGCATAATGATGATGATAGGTGGTGGTGGTCGTTGGATGCTCAATGAGTGGACAAGACATATCAATTGAGCTTGTGGGAATGGCAAAGGAAGTACATCTAAGTGCCAAATCACTTGATGACATATATGCTGGCTTGCCTAAAGTCATTGAAAAATATCAAAATTTCCATCTTCATCCTCGGGTACATTATCAACATCACATATATATATATTATAGAAATGATTAATTAATGTGTTTTGACCTTTGATTGCTTTCAAATGGTTGTAGATTGAGTCTCTAGAGGAAGATGGAAGGGTCATTTTCGAAGATGGGTCTTGTATTGTAGCCGACACCATTTTGTACTGTACCGGGTACGTTAATGATATGTCTTTCTATCTAAACTTTTCAATAATATTAGATAATTAATACCCAACTAGAGTTTATTTGGTCAAGTGTCGTAATCTCCTTATATGTCAAGTGATTTCGAACTTCCATAAAAAAGGTGAAAAACATTGTTTATACCACATGTCGACGTGAGTGGACTACAAATCTTGATCAATTGCTTTCCACGACAAGATCATTTTTATATCCGTAGTTCTTGGGGCCGACATATTTGTTCCATTTTGTAAAATACATACGAATAGTTACAAAAGTATGTCGGAGTCGTGGGATCCATTTCATTTTATGACAGGGACTTCGAACAAAAAAATCAGCCATTTTACCTAAATTCTTTTTTAAAATTGAATTACCTATCCCTTAAGACGAAAATGTTACATATACATTGAACAGTTTATTATTACACCAATGCACAAACGTTTGTCGTTAGTTATTGTTAGATTTGGGATCTCAATTATATGTTTGCTAAGAAGAGAAGACTAAAATGTGGGCACAACAAATACGTGTGTATAGGTATGAGTACAGATTTCCATTTCTTGAGACAAAAGGAAGAGTAGAAATTGATGACAATAGAGTCGGCCCACTCTTCGAACATACTTTTTCACCATCGCTCTCACCTTCTCTCTCCTTTGTCGGCATCCCTCGAAAGGTAATAATGACTTTGTTGCAAATTTAAACCAAAAAGTACTAATAGTGATTATCCTCAATCAATCTTCGGTTAACTAAACCAACATTAACTAAAAAATCGGTTTATTGCAGATAATTGGGTTTCCATTCTTCGAGTCGCAAGCGAAATGGATTGCGAAGCTTTTGTCAGGCAAAATATCTCTTCCTTCTTCCGATGACATGATGCAAGCAATCTCCGATTTCTATCGAACCAGAGAAGCTGAAGGAATCCCAAAACACTACACTCACGAGATCGGCAATTTCACTGTAACAAATTTTCTACTTTCTCTATTTTTTGGGATCAAGAAAATTGGATCTTTTCCATCTTACAAAACAGACTCTGTTTTTTTGTTTCTCTGAATATTTTGCAGTATAGCGATACTTACGCGGATTACATCGGATTTCCACATCTAGAGGAATGGAGAAAGAAGCTGTGTCTATCAGCTATAGTGAACTCAGTTCACAATCTGGAGACTTATCGCGATTCTTGGGACGACGATGATCTTCTTCAAGAAACTCTTCAAGGCCCTTATTTTACCCAACTTTCAACTCCTTCTGTTTGAAGAAAAACAAGATTTAACTTTTCTCTAAATGAATAAAACGCGAAAACAAGATTTAAGTACTATCTAGTTTTCAAATTCATCGCCTTTTGATGAACATGTAAAGCTATGAACCCCAAAAGTTTCACTGCTTTAGTGAGTTTTTCACTACTATCTCCTATGTAATGTGAGTGATCTCAATAACGAGGCTTTTGATTCCTCAAGAACCTGAAAGCAATAAAGGTGTGGAAGTTTTCGTATTAGCAGCATGACTTCTTCTGATGCCTCTTCTTCTTTTTGTTATGGCTCCCCAATTGATTACCATATTTTTCAACAAGCTGGAGTGAGCATCATTCGTTTCACAAGCTTCTCCTATCTTCTTTAGATCCTGAGAGGCTTCATTTCCTGCGCTTAGGCTCCAGAGACACTCATCATGTTGTTGTTGTCGCTTTCCCTGACTGCGCCGGGTCCTCTTGTGTTTAGGATGAACACTGTTTGAGACTGATGTGTTTGTTTTTTCCTCCTCTGGCTCCATCTCTGTTAGCTGCAATGTCATTTCCTCAAAATAGTCTATTTCGTAATGTGAGTGGAATCCAGTCACGGATAATCCAACTTCACTCTTTGAGTCTTCAACAACCGAAGTTGCGATTTTAGCAAACCAACTCAGAGGAGTGATACAATCAGTGGTTTTGATGCTGGACTTTCTAGCTGAATCTGATGATGACATATTAACTATAGCCTCTGCTGCTGTAACAGATTGTTCTTGTTCCTCGTCCTCTGTGACAAGAAAGCTCCCTCTGGTCTTCGATTTGTTTCTTGGAATCTTTCCCATAGCCTTGCCCGAACCTATTTGTGGTCTACAACGTCTTCTCTTTCCCGTATTTTTCCAACTTCTACCGGATTTTATCTCAGGCAGAGAACTTAAACTCCTTTTCTTCGGATACTTTTGATTATGGTCAGATTCAGGGATGTATGAGGAAGTACTCAGTGAATGGTTATCATCCTCATCAACACCAAAGTTCGAGTCAAGATTTGAGCCTTCCCGGGTCTTGCTGCGGGGAAGATTTTCCACAGTGGTGGATTTTGCTCCACGTTTTGATTTCTTCCTTGGTCGTGAGTAACGTTTGTGGAAGAGTGAAATGGTTTTCGAAGATGGGAGTGCTTGAACTATTGATCGTGATGGTTCTGATCCGTGTTTTCTGTGCAATGAAGCTGAAACAAATTCTTGGGGCAGCTCAAGTTCTATAGTTACTTCTTCTTCAGATGAAAGGGGAGACATATTCAAGTCGATTCCATTCTCTGCACACAAGTATTGACTGATCAATTCTCAAAGATCATTGATTGGACCGATTTAGCTTTCAATATATCAAGAAAATGTTATATAAACATCAAATTATGTGCCATGTCAAAAACATTTCTCACCAGCTTGACTTTTTGTAGATATTGATGACGGGTCTTCAGCTTCTGGTTCTGCTCTTTCACTCCTTGTTGAAGGAGCTGGAGTCAGGAACTGACTAAGCTCATAATCTGAATGTTCCTCGATCTTGGCAGGTTCATTCAAGTCAAGTATACATTTGAAGCTCGACAAACCACTTAAATGCTGCTCATTTCCGGGCTGGACAACCGATTCAAGAGACATGCTTCTTGGAGACTGATCTTTAGGAATGTTGAGAACTTCATGGAGTTTTCCATTCTTTGAAGCTTCTTCTTCTTCTTCCCATATATCCTTCTCTCCAGACTTATCAATCTCATCTTCAATCTTGGCAAATGCGTCTTCTGGTGGCGAAACACTAATTTTAGATGTAGAGATGCTTGAACCCATCCAGTGTACGCCTCTTCTAGAACTAGAGACCCCGGCATTTAGGAATAAATGTTGAGGTTGACCGTATAAGTTGTTGGTTTCCTCCATTTCAATCATCAGATCCTTCTGCCTTTGATAAAGACGATGAAGCTCATGGATCTGAGCTGACAAGAATTATCAGAGAAACAAGAAACACTGAGATGAAACATAGTAATGAAGACACACTCATAAGGACTGATTTTCACAGCATAGAGCAAAGTGATTCTAACTAGTACAATTGGGGAACGAAAAGCTTACCTGAGTTTCAAAGACATATTCTTGGCCAAGCATGGTCTGTTTCAATGTTTCCTTGTATTGTCTCAAATAAAGATCACAGTACAGTAATCTATCAGTTAAGACAGTATCAATATCCTGAACAGGACACAAACTCCACAAGCTATCCTCCTGCATTTTGCTTTGCAATCTTGGAAGATTCATTTAACAAACCGAAAAGCTTAAACCTGCGGTAGCAAGAAAGCGAAGGATTGCATCAAGAAAACAATTACCAAATTTGATTTGGCATCTGTTAAGAACACAATCTACATAAACTCTCCTTATCATTGCCTATAACAACGAATCTACTGATAAATAAATCTATGGAAGTTGACTTTATGCCAAAACACCTTAAGATCTAACTAGAAAGAATATTATAAACAAGAAAATAATGTTGAGTTCCAAAAATGTCTATTACGAACAAGACAGAGCAGTAACACACAAACATTGTAAACATCAAAACTGATGCTTCCGGAGTAGTAATTAATACCGAACAATTTTTAACTGAAATTGAAGCAATGAATCATCGAAAGGGGAAAAACAAAGATGAAACAGGTGCTTGATGAATCTGCGAGAGCAGAAACTCGGCAAAATAATCAGAAAAGGATGAATCAAAACGATACTGTAGAAAAAGATGCAGTGGAGTAGTGACAAGATTTCTCCAACATTGTTGAATCTTACCTATAGAAGAAAAGAAGTTCAGCTACAAAGACACATCCAAGGATTTTCGGAGATGCGAGTTTATCTTCTCTGCTCAGGAAGCTGAGAAAACAGACGAGAGAAACGCGATAAAGTGGGGGATTCAAGTTTATCGATTGATTTCGGTGAAGCGACAAGAAATGCGTACTCGAGATCTATACAATCTTGGAGGAGTTCTGAGAGAGACAGAGATCAGATAAAATGGAGAGATGAAGCAGAAAACTTGAAGAGGAAGCGAAGCAAATGGGAGTTGAGACTTTCTGTCTTACTGTACTTGGCGTCTTTTTTCCTTTGTGTGTCTGTCCTTTTCTCTATCCTTGATTCCTTCAATTTAGGTTTACTTGTTTTCTTCCTCACCCAAAAAACAAAAACACCATTTTTACACGTTTCTAGAAAGATTACAAAATCCATTTTTAGATGAATATATCTAAGAATTACTGTATTAGAATGTGTTAATGTTCTTGAAGTATATATACAAAATGACTGTCAAACTCATAAATATGTGGATATCAAAAAATGATGTATGGGTTTTAAACCCTTTACATTGCAGTTACTAACAACAAACACTTGAACTTTGAGGTAATCGTCATCATCAAAACAATCACATGAGTATATAAGCACTTATTGTTGGAGAAGCACATCTCTCTACTAACTACTCACTCCTCTGCAACAACAACACCAATCATAGAAGGCTCTTGTTTTCCTCTGCTCATTCCAGTGATGCATCTTCCATAGCCCGCCAGCCGCTAGCCCCAGTGTGAGACCGATAACTAACTCCTTCACTACACTCGGGCCTTTCAAGGTTGCGTGTGCGATCTTGTGCCCAGCCATCTCTTTCACACTCTCCTGCTCACTAAACCAATCAAACATTGCAATAGATCATGAATACACAAAAAGTCATTTTCTTTGATAATCCAACAATAACATTTAGCAAAATATAACTTCATTCTTCAGTTGATACACACATAATAGGTCTTCAAATCAAACCCACTTAAAAGAGAGACACTAGAGTATGAACAAACAGAGCAATAATCTTCAAAAACTCAATCAAACAAACACTAAAAAGTGATGGACTACATCTTCAGCTTTACCTTAAAAGGGCAAATGCTATAACAGGAATAGTTCTATAGTCCACACATACTACAATGTGGGAATCATAACATCAACCAAAAACGAAGACAGAGAGAGCTATAGATAATCTCATGTGGATCAGTCAAGGAGGTCTTTGATCAGTGCAGGACTTATGAGGGCAGCTAATTAATGATAAAGAAGCACGAGGAGACTAATGTATGTAGGGAGAATTCTAGGTCGGCAATCAATAGTAGAAAGCAACCCCACGCCTTTATAATCGACCCAAGAGATTGCACACACAAGCAGGTGGTGAATCAATCAGCTTAATTGTTGGAGAGTTTGCGGAGCCACAGATGCCATGGCTCAAGGCATGGACAAGGGCCCTCTCCTAATTAAGTTAAAAAGTTGTCTCCTCGAAACTAAATTAAACATCAAAAGCCACACACATTACTCATAACCTGCTCAGACCTTTTACTTTATTATTCCATCATCTCCACCAAAATGTCACTAACAGATTATAAAGCGAGAAACTTTCGAAATCTAAGCCAACAACGGAGACGAAAGGAATCGACCCAGTTTCGAATTTTTCAGGAGATTCAACTATACAGATGAAAACAAATTGTGAGCAAACTACGCAAGAGAAAATTTTAAAATTAAAAGGGTTCATACGATAGAATCCAAAGAAATGGTTAACCTAATTGATTAATTGAAAGTTCCAGTAGGAAGAATCAGAGAGAAACCTGTTTAGATGAGTTTATCAGAGTTGAGTAAGATGAAATCTAAAACAAAACTGGATATGCTTTATAGATCTATTTCATTTTTCTAGGGTTTCAAGAATGAGAGACACGAAAACGGCAGCGTTTCCATAAATGGCCTTTTCTTCCTTTAATAAAACGACGAGGTTTCTATAAACTATAGACTGAAAACGACAAAAACACGCCCAAGAAATAGCTATCTACTCGGTCTCCAAGCCATGAAGATGTGTCTTCTTCTACATTATAGGCAGTTAGGCACAACACGAGCCTTAAGTGGATACTTCATGACAACAGTCACAACAGTGAACTCCACTGGGATTTCCAACAGATTTTAAAATCAATTAAAAGAAAAAGACCTTTGTACGTGAGTATATGAAGAATTCACTCGATGCTTTCAAATATGGCTTTCAATAAGTAACATGATGAATGTCGATAGTATTACAAACACAAAAAGTCCATCTATTCCTGCGTTTTCAAAATTGCGGTTTCTTAATATTACACTTCAGCCTGAACGTTTTTGGTCTTGAGACCGAACAGATTTTTCAGCAAATCCGCAGTGTTTGAAGGAATCTTTGCTGGTCGTGGTGCCATGAAGTTGACAATCTTCTCATGAACAGTATACCTGTTTAGTATTTTTTAACACAAACAGATTCAAAAGAGAGAATTTGGGAGAGAAAAGCTCCACGAATTGAAAACTGTGTGTTTTATTTTACCTGATCTTTCTGCACTTAGAGGCACGTCGATCCACAAGTTTCCTCTTCTTCGTCTGAAACTTCTTCAGAGCGTAGAATGCTGCATCTGCCAATGCCAAAATTAAAGATTTCAGGATACCACAAGACTCTTTACACTCAGTTTCAACACAAGCACAAGACTTGAGTTGTTGGATATAACAATCGCTAGAAATTTTATATCTAATGATTCCAAGATGTATTTTTTACTATACCCGAGGAAGCTGGATCTATGTTCTCACAGAACTCCTTTAGTAACTGCTGATAGAATTCAGTATCGTGCACAAGTTCAGGGTCTCCTTCCTTTATTTCCTGAACACAGAGTATACATGTTTGAGAATGGGCATAAAGATAATCAATAAGACTGATAAATTACTCTCGACATGGTTATAGAAACCCGTGATTATACCTCTTGATTTGATTTCATGGCTTCCTCAGAGACCTGTGGATGGAAACTTAATGATCAGAACAAACTGAAGAGAAGCTGATGTCTTGACCACCAAGACCAAGATCTTGGATGCTATTATTATTAAAGCCAAAACTTACAGTTCCAAAAATAGCAACAGTAGATCTTGATTGTTGCATTTGTTTGATCATTCTACTTGGATCTCTCATGTAAGAAGCAACCTGTTCACTAACGTTCTGGTTTTTGAAAAAATAATTCAAGTTAGATTCCTGACTGATCCCTAGATGTATAAGAGCAAAATCAGTCTCAGGATTTGTTATCTATACCTGGTTAAAGGCGTGGAGCTTTCCTTTAATAGCAGCTGCACCAGTTGTGACTTGTGTTCTTCTCTGCCATTTGTCCACAGCCTTGTTTCGGAACACAGACATTCTACATAGCAAAGATCAATTTTGTGTTAGCAATGACACATAATTACAAATGAGACTGGTTTCCAGATGAAGTCAATCTTTTTTTTACTAGATGGAATCCTTTTGCTTGGACAGAACAATGAAAACTTTAAAGTTGTATAGTTGAACTGTTAGTCTTGAATACCTTTTTTGCAAGTCAGATATATGCTGCCATTCATCGCTATCTTCTGCATCTGATTTATTGGATTCTGAACGAATTATAGATGTTCCTATTGGCAATCAACAAAAAAAAAAGTGATATATTGACCCTCGCTTATGCTGATAATAATTAAGTTTTCTCCTAAATATGGCATACCATTCACTTGTTGATCAACAGAGGGGTTCTTCTCAAGCAAAGCCTGCAACATTTGAATAAAAGAAAATGTGACAGAGAGACAAGACACTCAGAGACGCCAGTGTACAACTACACAATCAAAATAAAAATTTCAACACAAAGGAAAAAAGAAAGAACGATGAAGCCTATCTTTGCATACATACCTCTTGCAACTCCAAGAGGGAATCTAATGTCCTTTTAGATGAAGTAATTAGATCTGTATATGCTGTTGCGACCTTCTCATTTTCGGAACAAAAAGACGATTTCACAGGCTCCTGAAAAGGATTACCTAATGTCATAAGCATGATGACACAAACAACCATAAATAGAAGAAAGAAGAGAAGAGAATAGCTTACCAGTGGCAATCTATTTGAACTCTCAAATGCTTTCTGGAGTAAGAGTCTGAACTCCAAAGTTTTATCCCAAATAGCCTTCACATAGAGCACAAAAAAAGAATTGCCTTAAACAGAAATTCGCTCTCGACTAACTTCATTAACATAAAGATAGCAATATACATCGGCAAATTGATTTCTAGTAAGACTACTTCATAAACAGTAGAGCAATGTCATACCTTCTGGTTCTTCACCGCTTGACCTTTAACAGCATCCTCACCCTTATCACGCTTCAGGTTCTTCAATATATCCCTATACCAGGAACAAACATATTACACAAAGAACAATCTTCTTGGCTCTCAATCGCTGATTTTGAATTACAGGTGCAACAAAATTAAGACAGAGAGTATCTGACAAAAACTTTCAACAAAAGTCTGTTCCTTTCCTTTAAATGCAATATATTTTCTACTAATCATGAATAAATCCAATTGCTTTAATGAGTTCGAACCTACTTCTAAATCCAGCCAGCACTCTTGTTTGTGCTCAAGATTTAACAGTGGAAATATTAGTTCAAATGAAATCTTACTGTTCTTGTGAACGAAGCTCCATGTACTCTTTCTCAAGCTCTTCCATCTCAGCATTTTTATTGTCATCATTACCTTCATCGCCACTCTCACTTTCTTTATCACTTCCATCTTCAAATTTCTCGCTTTCTCCATCCACCTCTTCCTCGCTTTCTCCATCCTCATCTTCCTTGTTATCTCCTTCACCATCTTCTTCCTTGCTATCTCCTTCATCGTCTTCCTCACTCTCTCCCTCATCATCTTCCATGCTATCTACTTCATCTTCTTCTATCTCATTAGATAATTCATCATCTTCATTCTCGCTTTCGACCTTATAATAAAATCCCCAACCAAATGAATTCACCTACACAGCCATTCTAAATAACTTAAACCAGACAAAAGCAACTATAAAGAATACCTTAAGGTTTTCTTGGTCACTAATGTCTTCCGATTCACTGTCATAAAGTCTTGCTCTTTTAGACTTCCTTGATCCCCCAGCCATTTTTAAAGACTCGTAATGCTACAATAAAGCAAAAAAATCAAGTCAGGGAGGAGAAACATTAGTTGATGAAGCAGAAAAATTGAAACAATGGACCAAAGATAAGAGACAACAACCGAATTGCAGAAAAATTAGATATCTGGGTAACTCAAAGCTTAAGGCTTTACATAAGTTCATATCATATTTCAGAGTTATAATTACTATTCTGTTTGTGAAACTGAAATCGATAGAACTGAACCTAAAAACAGAGATAAACCGTAACGAATCTGAGAACAAAAGAAAACTAACCTAACAAAGGTGAAGAATCTGAGACCTAAAGAGGAGAATAAATCTCCCGACTTGAAATCGCAGGAAACTAGGAATCGTCGACCTCAAAGCTGTCTACGAGCAGAGGCCAAGTTGACAAGGAAGAAACTTGACTGAACTATGAAAAAATCATAAACCCTAGAGATTTTAGTTAACCAACGAACCGGAATTTACCAAGAATAGCCGGTTTACATGTTTTAATTGGGTTTTCTGGTTTGTTAAGACCAGAGTATCGGTTTATATAATTGTAAAAGCTACAAAATTTTCTTGATCTCTTTTGAAGCAACAT
Source organism: Erysimum cheiri (assembly GCA_900406345.1). NCBI lineage: Eukaryota > Viridiplantae > Streptophyta > Magnoliopsida > Brassicales > Brassicaceae > Erysimum > Erysimum cheiri. The sequence goes on from OVAQ01000069.1 coordinate 16,604, forward strand.
TAATTACTTGTCTTTTTAAAACTCCCTCCGTTTCTTTTTATTTGTTGTTTAAGGTTTGTGCACAATAATTTAGGCAACTAATTTTTCCTAAAAAAAATCAATTAAAAAATCAATTAAAAATAATTCAACCAATCACAAAAAAGAAATATAAAATACAATTGGTTACACATATTCCAATAAAGTAAAAGTTAACCAAAATAACAAATATTTTGAAACAAAAATTACTCTCCAAAACAACAAATAAAAAGAAACGGAGGGAGTAGCTCTTAAAAACCCTTCTCGTAATGCTACAAGTAACATAGATTCATTCGTATTTTCTTCATTAGAAGAAATTTTAGGAGGAACTGAATTATTGTATTAAAGGCTTTTTTTGTTTTCAGAGGTTCAAGTAGAATAATTAGTGATGTAGATTGTAGACCACTCACTAGCCCTTTTTGTCTTTTTAAGTTAGACTTTATCATTAATAACAATTTCAATGTATTATTAGGATTTAATTCAAAGAAAAAACAAAAGTTCAATTGCTTTCGCCTCTTCTGTCTATTTGAAGATAAGTGTGACATTTCTCCTTCTATCTTTTTTTTTTTTGACATTTCTCCTTCTATCTTTGTGAAGATTTGAACTTATCTTTGCTCAGTAACAAAAGACTCTTTGCTAATGTGAATCAGGTCAACATCTTCATTAACTTAAGCAAGTGATGAAAAAATCATTGCTAATAAATATATTTTGTCGGCAATGAAATTCTACTGTAGGATTAACCAAATGTGAATTACAGAATTTCCAAGATTGGCATTGATTATGTAATTTCTGGTATTTGACTTTACAATGTGGAAAAATAAGTAAAAGAGGAAAAGAGGACTAAAATAAAGAAAAGCAGAATAAGAGGAACAAGAGAAAGTTTTTTGCAGATCCTGTGATTGTTCTCCACTGTTTACCTTTGCCCTTCTTTGAAGTGAAAGCTACTTGAGATTATCCTTAAAGAATCAACAATCTCAAAAAGTTTTTCACTTTTTTTTAATCAATAATTACATCAACCAAAACAAGAAAGTCACAAGATTTGGTTGATGTGTATCTTCGTGTTCTCTGTTTCGCTGATTTGGATCTTGATCGAGTACTCGTCTTCTCGACCGATCTTTTGATCCTCCTCGTTCTTGATGCAGCTCTGGTAAAAGAGGAAGTTGACTATGGTGTCAAGAACCAAGAAGAGAGCGTATAAGTAAGCTATGAATGTTCCTTCAAGAGCTATGGAGATGATGTCTCTGTCTCCTTTGTAATAAGATCTCAAGACTCTATACTGAAACAAGGCTTCGACTCCTGCTAAGCCGAGATTCGTTGGCAGAGCAAGAGCCAATGCCGTTGAAGTTCTTCCTCGAATCAGAAGACACGCCTTGAGAATATTTGTGTATCCTCCTGAGGAAGAAGATGCTGATGAAACCAAGGCTAGATTGGAGATGACAAAGGCGTTTGCTATGATAATTGAGTAGATGATTGCTGAGGATACGGAGAGGAGAGTGTAGAAATTTCTTGAAGAGAATCCAAAGGCTTCAAGGGAATTGAATGCTAAGAAAAACAGAGCAAAAGCAGAGGCGTTTGCAGAGAGAAGGAAGAAGAAGTTACAAATGTAAGTCTTGAGAAGACGGAGGTAATAAACAGAGGAATCTGCAGAGTGGTTGTTTGATAGAAGTTTGATGACGTAAGCTTTGGATAAGAGGAGGAAAGTGAGGGAGAAAGGGAGAGTGAAGAAAGAGGAAGAAAGGGTTTGTGAGAGCTTAAGGCTTAGGATGTTGAAGAAATCGTGAGAGGAGGAGAAACCCGCTCCGCGAAAGAGCGTGTTAAGCCTCACGTGAAGAGTGGAAGAGTAAGAGGAGAAGAAAGGCTGAGAGAGGAGGATACCGGCGGAGAAAGGGAGGGCCACGGCAGCTGCGGTGGTGACACGGTGGTAGTTTTGGAGGAAACTGTGGATTGATCTTCTTATGATCTTGCTTGGATCCTCCATTGTCTTCTTCATTCTACTTTTTGCTATTCCTTTCCTTTAAAGAAATTTGAAGTAGGTGTGTTTCTTGAATGATCCACCAATTCTTGAAAGGGTTTTCTCAACGAAGGTCCTATATATATACATGTACATATGTAATGATTTTATATTATATATTTTTTTTTGCTAAAATTTAATTGTGGGTTGGGTGTTAGAGAAGGGAATGGAGATAGGCCAACCGATTTGCCTCAAGATGAGGAGTTGTTTAGACAAATTAATAAGGCTTAAGTTGCAAAATAGTCAGCTTTAATTTTAAACTTAATTGGTGAACTAATAAAATTAAAACTCTTCTCTTCTTTGTAAAGCAAAGTGTTTGCATGGAATAGGATCTTTCCTGTGAGTAGAAAACAATTATAAAATAATACATAACGCTTCCTTGTTAGGTTTTATTCGGTATGATGTAGATTTGTTTCGTAGGTAATGTTGTTAGGAGAAAAAAAAATTCATTTTGGGTTTAATTTTGATACATATTTCTTGAAAAGTCTTTTGCTTGTGTGATATGCTTAGTGCTTTAATTGGCTTCAATGCTTACTACACACTCCATTGTATATATGTGTTTGTGTGTGTATGTACAGATGTATATTCAATTGTGAGAGAGTGAGTCTATGTATTAGTATTCAATTGTAAACTTTATAATTATAGGTTTGAGGAAACAGGAGGCTTAGCTTTCAAGAAATTGAATAATGATAAGAGCTCAAAGGAGAAAAGTAATTTTTTAAATAACCAAATTTAAATTGGAAAACTAGTGTTCTTTTTTATGCTTTTCTCGTAATGTAAAGTTGTAAACAACTTAAAATGATTGACCACAAAAAACAACTTAAAATGATTTTTGAGTGAGAAATTTCCAAACTTTTTGAACTTGTCTTGAGGCGACTTGATCATATTTACCAAACCTACTATGAGTTTTTTTTTAGCTTTAGTGAAAAGTAAGAATGTTTACAAAAGCCTAGCCTAGATCTGTACTATATTTACCAATTATGTTCTTGTAACAATACAATAATATGTAAACCTTTTTAATCAAGCTAATAATTTGATTTTATAATAACCAAGAGAGAAATAAAATTCGATAGAAGAGAGAAATAAAATTCGATAGAAGAGAGAAATTATCAAACTTTGTCTAACCTGTGGCATGCATTTGGTGTGCAGTCTTATTGACTTGGACTTGGTGGTTAGGGAGTTCTCCATTTGCTTGTTGGAAATTTAATATTTTCTTATATAGATTATAGATATTCTATCGTTCCTTATCATCCACTCTCAATAATTTTCTTTGATTAATGGCATATTGTAGTAATTTAGGCTTTGATCCATTATTATTGAGTGCCATTAGAAGGAATAATTAAACGAGAAAAATTACGTACACATGGAAAATTTGCAAATATATTTTCATATCTATTTTGTGGAATGGTTTCACGTTTACCAGGTAACACATTTGACATTCCTTATAGAAATATACATAGCCCGTGGGGAAAGAAAAATCAAAATTTTGGCTAATTAAGACCTTTTATGGAGTATAATAATAGTTATAGGTATTAGTTTACTATTAAATAGAATTAAATCATTTTATAAAGTGAGCTATGATGTTTGTTTCTAAGCTACTCCAACAGAAAGAACTGGACCACAAAAAATATGTAAAACAAGAAGACAAACACTCAAATCGTTCGTGTAATTTTTTTTCCCTACTGATGAAAGTCTCATACGAATATTCATATAATTTTAGTGCTATATAAGTTCTATAGTGAAAAAAAAAAAAAAAAAACTGTAGAACTCTCTTTTTTTTTCTTTTTTGGTTAAAGACAAACTCTATATTGTTCAAGAAAATTAGATAAGTATACGTCCGAACACCTAACAAGTAACAACGCTGGTTAGGTGAATTACCAACATGAACCCTTCTCGTTGCCATGCCTCTTTCTTACACTACCGATTTAAATATGCTCTCATCCCGGGTCATCATATAGCTTTTTGTTTTTTTTCAATAATGCGGATTTAACCTCGGATAATAACGTTACGATGACACCAAGACAATATGTTCTATCTCATCTAGTGTAATATTTATTTGATCAATAAACATGGTCTTATACTTTTAAATTGAAAATTGGTATAAAGATGGATATGGATCGTATCAATAGTTTTTTCATAAAGCCCACCAAAAAAAAATAGTTTTTTCATAAAGCAAATACTTCCAAAATATTGAACATTGATATGGTGGGATTAGAAGGACCTCTGAAAACTAGAATGGACAATATGCTACCACCAATTAAGGTCAATATTCCTCACACTTATTAATTTACATTTTCGTTTTTATTTAACCTTTACTAACTTATATTATATATTCTGTTAATTAAACTTTTGTAATTATTACATTATAACGAGAAATTTAAAAACTATATTATATAGTTCTAAATCTAATTAAATTCACAACCACAATCAATAAATATACCATTAGATATCGATTAAATATATAACCAATTATAATATATTTTTTATTTTTTAATACCATCGCCATCACCATTATAATACCACATATAATTTGAAGAACAAATCATTCTTTAAATTTGATTTTTGATAGTGTTGTTTTATCAACCAATGCAGAGTATTGTGACATGTAATCTACCTAATCAATTATACACTTGAGTATGTAAATGAAATCACAATTCGGAGTTTCTACATGTAACTCTAATTAATTAAGTAGTACATATCAAGAAAGAAAAATATAACCACTAGTCCACTACAATAATAAAAACACCGTTATTTGTTTCATCGACTGACGTCGAGTACTTTTATTTGATATATATTACCGTATCAAAGAATTTCTAATCGAGTAGAGATTATTGAATAAAGCTACCTACTGTATATAGTTTAACTCTAATGATTTATTACAGTAGTCTTTGTAAACACGAGTACTTATTTATATAATTATATAACTCGAATGATTAAAATTGTAAAAAATCACGTGCAACTACGGGTGGATTATTTAGTTCTGATCTGTAAAGCTGTTGCCAAGAAATACAACTATACATATGGTTTTATTGTATAAATTAAACAGTAGAGTTTATCCAAAGTTAAGTTGACTTGGAAACATACTATAAGACGAATAAGTCGTAGTTTAATCGAGCTATATTTGAAATAATTATCAAATTATAAGAGACAAACAAACAGTACTTTACAAAAATAATACTGCATGGTTGGTAACTTGGTATATATATTATACACAGTTACACACATGATTTCTTTCTGTACTCATTTACGACTTATGATAATATATGATATATCCGATCTTTTCTTAAGTTAAAAAATATAGTTATATAGACAAATCTCGTATGCTGAAGTTATATGTATAGTGACGATAATCTTTTTACTGTAAATAATAAAAAAATTTACCCGTTATTGCTTCATTATAAATATGATCCTTAGGAATTATGATCAATTCAATAATGACAACTACAAAATATTGCTTTTGAATTTCTTTCTTTTTAAAAATATCTTTGGTCAAAAATTCTATTTAGTGTAGGTCCTAAACAAATTTGTTGGCCCAAAAGAGCTATGGTTCGAAATTACTACGTTTAGCGTAAAAAAATGGGACAGATCCTAGAACGGAAAGTGATGTCTTCTAAAATAAGAATCGGCCTGGCCTGAAACTTTAACTAACCCTATTTGCAAGCTGTATAAGAAAAGTCATAAAAATATTGTCAGATTCGGCCTAGTTGAGTCAAAAACCTTATTATCGATATGGGCTCATATGATATCCATATAAGTTCCATGGACTATCTTCCAAAGCGTGTAATCGTTGAATATCACGATTACAGTATAATTACTGTGACTAGAAACACGGCGAATACTTGGGCCAGAGGTTATGTAGAATTGAAAAAACTCTACTATACCCAACAAATTTTCTTTTTGTCAATCCCTATATCCAACAATAGTCAATGTATATATGTTAGCTTTTTCGGAAACAGAGTAATAATAAATTGTGTTTCTAAAACAGAACAAATCTTTGTTAAGCATTACATTAGCTCAAGGTTATTGATGAATAGCTGTATACTATTTACATTGTCAGAAGTGCCTTCTTAGCTCAGTGGTAGAGCGCGTGGCTTTTAACCACGTGGTCGAGGGTTCGATCCCCTCAGACGGCGAGACTTTTTGTTTTCTTAAGAATTTTAACGACAATTAAGAGAAAACGACACTCATATGTAGTTTGAATTTTGAGGTTTGCACAGCGTGTCGTTTCAAGGTCCCCAGCATTTTCTTTTCAGCTCCATGAAAGGTGAGTTGCAGTTTCGCACAAGTTGATTTTTTTTAATAAGAATATAATAATTGAGATTAAGTAAAAATAAAATATCGAATGTTTCCGTAAAATTATCCAATCTTAAACCGAAATAAAGCTAAAAACATGGCTTTCACTAATTTGGAAATGAACACTATTTAAACACTGAAGAAAAAATTATAGTTATCGTCAATGGAGGATAAGAGTTTGAAATCTTGTTTTGGTTTCTTTAAAACTGCCTACCAATTTGGTTCCTCAACTTTTGTTGTAAACTTGTAATACTCCTAGTAAACTAAATAAAATACTTATCCAAACAATTAATTAAGCTTTTGACTCCAAAATCCATTCTCTTCTTTAACAATTATACCTACATCTTTGCACGTTGCTCCCTTACGTGCTTCCAACAAAACAAAAAAATAATACTAACTTCAAACAATAAAATTAAATAAAACATAACTTAATTACAATCGGATCTCTCCGGCGGCAAGAATTTGATATATTGTTTAAGTTTTAAGTAATCTTCGTTCAAAAATTTGAAACCATTCGTTTTGTTAATCTCTTTTAAATGCTAAACCTCTAATTCTCTCTTTCACCAACACCACCGTCAAATCCTCACCGGAAATAATGGGAGGAGATTTTCGTCATTTCTCCTCCCACGCTTCTTTTCTCTTCCTTCTCCTCATCTTCGCCGTCAAATCCAATTCCTCATTTACTCCGGCTGATAATTACCTCATAGATTGTGGCTCCGCCGGCGAAACGAAGCTCTCCGACGGCCGTAATTTCAAATCCGATCATCAATCCGTGGCTTTTCTTCAAACAGACGAAGACATCAAAACATCCGTCGACTCAATCCCGATCTCCGACTCCAATTCCACTTCCCTTCCCTTATACTTAACGGCTCGAATCTTCGCCGGAAAATCAACTTACTCCTTCTACATTTCACGGCCTGGCCGTCACTGGATCCGCCTCCATTTTTATCCTCTCCCTCATCCTCTCTACAATCTCACAAACTCCGTCTTCTCCGTCACCACCGACACCACCGTCCTTTTACACGATTTCTCTACCACAGATTCATCTTCAGTCGTCTCTAAAGAATATCTGATCTACGCCGCCGAGAAACTCTCTCTCTATTTCAAACCACGTAAAGGCTCCACCGCTTTTATCAACGCCGTCGAAATCGTCTCTGTTCCCGACGACCTTGTCCCTGATTCTGCTTCCTCTGTTCCTCAAGCTCCTGATTTCAAAGGCTTAAGCAGCTTCGCTCTCGAAATCTCTCACCGGTTAAACATCGGCGGCGATTTGATTTCTCCCAAAATCGATCCTCTTTCTCGCACTTGGTTCTCCGATAAACCTTTCAATTCGTTCCCTCAAGGTTCTCGAAATGTCACCGTTGATCCAAGTACCATTACTTATCCAGACGGCGGAGCTACGACGCTCATCGCTCCTAATCCGGTTTACGCCACGGCGGAGGAAATGGCGGATGCACAAACCATGGAACCTAATTTCAATCTCTCATGGACAATGAGCGTTGACTCTGGTCATAATTACTTCATTAGGCTACATTTTTGTGACATTGTAAGCAAATCGCTTAACGATCTTATCTTCAATGTTTTCATCAACAAGTTCTCTGCAATCTCCGCACTTGATCTCTCCTCCATAACCAACGCTTTAGGGACTGCATATTACGCGGATTTCGTGCTTAATGCCTCTGCGATCACCAATGGCTCCATACTGGTTCAGGTTGGTCCGACCCCGAATCTTCAGTCGGGAAAACCGAATGCCATTCTTAACGGTCTAGAGATCATGAAGCTGAACAATGCAGCTGGGAGTTTAGATGGGCTTTTCGGGGTTGATGGGAAATACAAAGGGCCTATTGGTGGGATGTCATCTAAGAAGCTTGCGATTGCGGGTATCGGATTTGTGATGGCTTTAACCGCTTTCCTTGGGGTTGTCGTGTTGCTTGTTAGATGGCAGAGACGTCCTAAAGACTGGCAAAAACAGAACAGTTTCTCGTCGTGGTTACTTCCTTTACACGCAAGTCATTCAAGTTACATCTCGAGTAAAGGTGGATCGACGTCGAGGCGGATGAGTATTTTTGGGTCGAAAAAGAGCAAGAGCAATGGATTCTCTAGCTTCTTCTCGAACCAGGGATTAGGACGGTACTTCCCCTTTACCGAATTGCAGATCGCAACGCAGAATTTCGATGAGAAATCCGTGATTGGGGTTGGAGGATTCGGAAAAGTGTATATAGGAGAAATCGATGGTGGGACACAAGTGGCGATCAAAAGAGGGAGTCAGGGTTCAGAGCAAGGGATCAACGAGTTTCAGACAGAGATTCAGATGCTGTCCAAACTCAGACACAGACATTTGGTGTCTCTAATCGGATTCTGCGACGAAAACAAAGAGATGATTCTCGTCTACGAGTACATGTCAAACGGTCCTCTGCGTGACCATCTATACGGCTCCAAAGAGAATGACCCTAACCCTATACCTACCTTGTCTTGGAAGCAACGTCTAGAGATCTGCATTGGATCAGCCCGTGGGCTACACTATCTCCACACGGGTGCAGCGCAGGGAATTATCCACCGTGACGTCAAGACTACAAACATTCTCTTGGACGAGAACCTAGTCGCAAAAGTTTCTGACTTTGGACTTTCCAAAGATGCCCCTATGGATGAAGGGCATGTAAGTACCGCGGTGAAGGGTAGTTTCGGGTATTTAGACCCCGAGTATTTCAGAAGACAGCAACTCACTGATAAATCCGATGTTTACTCGTTTGGTGTGGTGTTATTCGAGGTTCTTTGCGCGAGGCCAGTGATAAACCCACAGTTACCTAGAGAACAAGTTAACTTAGCGGAGTATGCTATGAATTTGCATAGAAAAGGTATGTTGGAGAAAATCATCGACCCCAAAATCGTGGGTACGATTAGTAAAGGGTCGTTGAGGAAATTCGTGGAGGCTGCAGAGAAATGTTTGGCCGAGTACGGTGTTGATCGGCCCGGAATGGGAGATGTGTTGTGGAATCTTGAGTATGCTTTGCAGCTTCAAGAAGCCTCGGCTCAAGTTGATCTGTCGGACGATAAGACTACAATGAATATTGAAATGGACTTTATTCCGGGCGAGGAAATACAAACTCCGTCACGTTCAGTGACGTGACAGTGGCGGTTTCCGTTGTGAAACTTTGTTTGGTTTATTTTTCCTCATGTTTAGTTTGGCTTTCAGAAAGATGTAGGATTCAAGAAAGCCTTTTGGTTTTTTTTTTCTTTTTCTTAATTGCAGTTTCAGTTTATTTCTTTCCTTTAGTTTGAAGGAAATGAGATTTTTTTACTTATTTGTGATCTTTCTTAAAAGACATTGGGTTGTCTTGTAGATTATGTTGTGTATACTTTGATTTCTATTTACTTCAATCTTTGTTTGATGATAGTGAATTTCCCCTTTTCTCCACCAAAAATAAATTTGTATATATATGAAATTGAGACAATGAGACTGATCATAACAAGCATTGCAATACAAGAATAAATGTTTCAAAAAGCACAAAGCCGAAGAATTATTGGACGCTAGTTCAGCAATGAACTGAAAGGATCTAATTAGTAACCCTTGAAGAATGGAGTGAGGAATGTTTGATGTTTCAGTGATTTTGCAAGTTTTTACTAATTACATTTTATAAAGTAGATTTATATTCGTTCATCATGTGATTCCGTAAGTTCTGTAAAACGATTTCTCTGTGAGCGACATTTCTAAATTTCTGTGGAAGATTATTACTTGCATTGTGGAGTGCACAAATGGCATGATTTCCTTCCTTATATTATAATTTTTGTCTATATGACTATATCTATCTTTCATATCTAATTTTGATCAATAATTTACTTTAAGTGTGTTTATTTCAAAACATTTCAAAATTTTGTAAATTCGATCACCACAAGATTTTTAAGCCGTGATTTTACTTGCATGATATTAAAAATTTACTCTTTATTATATGATCAATTGTAATATTCTCTAAATTTTTCCAACTCAATATACAACACAATATTTATAAAATTCAGAGTATTATCTATTAGATATAGCTGTTTTAAAGCTCATCCAAAATTAAATTTTACTTTAAAAAACCTGGTAACTAAAGTAAATAAAATTTAATTTTGGTACAAAAAAAATATTTAGTTAGGGCGGATTTTTGAAGAAAATAACGATGTTTTTTTTTTTGTTTTTGATAAATGAGAAAGTAACGATGTTTGAAAACTTTGAGTTTCAGACTCCATCGTTACCTTCCGAGGAACAAACCCTAGCGACACAAAATAGCCATTGAATCGACCAGAAATGGTGGAAGGTGATGTCTTTGACTGCGAAGAACACAGCACCAGACACGCTGATCTGAGAAACGAGCTGGAATTGCCAATGGTTTCTATCAGAGAATCCACAGATTTCGTTAAGGACGATCTCGTTATCTTCCCGCCGATTAACCACGAGAATCTCTACATTGACGAATTCAATTTCAAATCTTCTGAATCCTCATCTTCGTTGAGACTATCGGAATCTTCTTCTTCTTCTTCTTCGTCGTCGTCTCCGTCAGATTCAGACGAACAATTTGAATTTGACGGGAAATCGCATTCTCAGCCGTCAGAAACTATCGGAAAATCTCGCTGGAAATCCATATTTGAGATTGATTTAATCTACGGTTGGTGGAAGCTTCTTCTCGCTCGAGCACTGTCAAATTTCAAGACTTTGGTGACCTGCTTCCCCAGATATAGTCTCTGTTCCTTGTCAAAGACTCTCCGGTCATTTTATCCGGTCATGGTCATCGTAATTGGGTGGTGGATGCGTAACAGAACTCGCCGGCGACACCGAAAAGGAGAAATCATCGCAGCTCATCTTAGAGACACAATCAAAGAGAGAGACGAGGTTTGTAACTCATCCCTGTTCTGTTTTCTATTCCTACAAAGTGTTCGATGAAATGCCCACGAGATACAAATATTTACATTACATCTCAGTTTTTACTTTTGTTTCTAACAGTTTCTCTGATTTGTGTGTTTCTGCAGAGAATAGCTCAACTCTTACATCAGATTGCTCAGATGAACGAGTTACTTGTAAAGATAACACATTCAAATTGATCACAAGATTCTTTTGTACTCTTTCTCAGTAGCTCAAAACTGGAGAAAACCCAGACTTTTTCAGAATAAGAATCAACAAGAGAACAAAAAAAGAATCTTAAGTCCTTGCTTCTACATTATTAATTCATAAGAAGCAAAAAAGCATTAACTGAGTTTTTTTGTGATACATTGTTCTATATCAGATGTTCTAAACATGGCTAGAAGAAATCAATCAATGCCGCAAATTCTTCTTCGTCTTGCTCTTGCCTTTCGGTTTTGGTTTCAGTTTTGGCTTCGTTTTGTTCATTTTAGCATGAATCTTCAAGTTAAGTGCACGACGATCCACCATTGCAGCCTCTTCTTTCTTCTTCATTGGTTTGAAAACCTCTGTGACAGATGGATCGAGCAAATCAATGGAGCAACTAAGCGTAACATCAAGTGACATTGCCTCTTCCCAAAGCTCTCTTCCTTTCTCAAAGTCTCCTCCTTTGCATAGTTTTGGTATGAGCACATCATAAACCGGACCATAGCCACCCACAGAGCTTCTCTTCATCTTCTCAAACAATTGAAGCGCAAAATTTACCCGCTTGACCCCACAAAGAACCCCGATCAGATCATAATAGAATTTGCGTTCGGGTCTCAGTCCTCTCTCGATCATCTCATCCACCGTTTGGTTGCCTTTACCAAACCTTCCTGTCAAATACAAAACCCTCACAACAAAGTAATAGCTCGCTGTATCGGGATCACATCCCGATCTCTTCATCTGTTCTAGAATCTGGCAAGACTCTTTCACCCTCCTCGTCCTTCCCAAACAAGAGAGCAATATGTTGTAACTAATAGACGTAGGTTGGATTTTGTAAGACCTCATCTCCAGCATAATGTTCAAAGCTTCAGGAACAAGCCCAGACGGGTTTCGATCAACGTTTCTTTCGCAGAGGCAGGTAAGCAACGTGTTGAAACAGAACAAATCTGGTGTAGTCCCGGCTGATTTCATATCTTGTATAACTCTTCTTGCTTCCTTCACGTTTCTTTGTACCGACCACCCGAATAAAAGACTTCTGTACACAGACAACAATTCATTCCCTGAAATTACATCCTTGTGATGATGCATAACTCCTAATGCTCTCTTCACATGTCCTCTGGAGCAGAGCGCACTTATAATAGCCGTCACAGTGAAACTATCTTGTGGGCATGAAAACTTATCCAAGATCTTGAAGATTCCTATTGCATCGTCTTCCTTACCAATCTTAACCAGAGTTTCAGCGACAAGGCTAAACGTTTGCTTGTCCATCGCCCTATTCTCCTTCCTGAGATCTGATAAGAGTATCTGAATAGCTGTATGATCCTTCTTCTCAGCCAAAACTCTTAGGACATGGTTGAATTCCTTGTCGTGTAAACTAGATCCCAGGCTTTTACAAGACCAGGAGAAAAACCTCAAAAGCCTTCTCGGTGAAGTCTCCTTCTTACAAGACTCAATCACTTGGGTAACAAGGTTGGATGATGGAGAAACCAAAACACGGTTCAAGTTTTCTTCAAGGTCATCTAGACCACCAATTGGGGAAGATACAATCCGAATAACTTCCTGCAACTCCGTCGATGCATGGTCCGATCGATATACCAAATGATGAGAGCAAAAATAACGTGTCAGCTTTGTAGTATTCGTTAGAAACGCAATCCCGTTTGATCTGGCTATGGACCTCATCTTCTCTAAGGAATTTCATCAAACACTTGGTATGCATATGGTCTTGAAGGTCCGGATAAATAAAACCATTGAAAAGGACTTTGAAATTCTATCGGGGTGACATGTTTTCTCAGCGTACTTACAGCTTCTGTGTAACTTCACTAAGGAACACGAACATAACTCAGATTCTACAAAAAGATTTTGCTCAACTCTAGAGACCGCACAGAATAAATACATTAGTTTCAAACATACAAATACAAAACCGGAATTGGACCGGATAAAACCGAAATCCGACACGATGTTTATAAGTCAACTTCTAACATGTCTAGAAAAAAAAAAAAATCAAATTCTAACCGGAATAATTACCTCGAAGGCCGGCGATACATAATTTATTTTGACGGAAACATCGAATACCCGATAATATAGTAATGAAATTGCATATTTTTTTTTATTTTTTTTTGGTATGAGTAATGAAATTGCATATAAATGACGAATAATTAACATCATATAACAAAGTAATTGGTCAACGGTCGGTGGCAAAACGTAATGAAAGATGGACCGGGACGAGACGTGTCTTGCGGTGAATGAAATTGATATATTAATGCATCATTGGTACACTTGGAGAAACGAGATTTGGTACATCGTCGACTAAAATTTCTATAAAAGTTTCTTTTTAACTATTTTTCTGATCATGACAACAAAACCTATTTGATTCCCAAACCACTGATGATGAGATCAACAATATCATTTTTGTTTTTCTTTTTGCCGGCAAAAACTGCCATATATTGTTTACCGGTGCGAATAGATCTATCTCGTGAGAGAACCAATATGATATCTACTTAATATTTTTCAGACTACTTACGGCTCATGTCATGTGTAAAACATGTATTTTCATAGACAGAGAAGGTTATTCAGCTAGATTTTCAACCATCTTCACAAGTTAATAAATCAGAATGCCTCGTATAGCTACCATGAAAGGAGTCTCGTAACTATATATGGATCTAAATTGTGTCTTCATCTGCCTAATGCTTTTAGATACTGTCATCTTATTCAGGACTATTTATGATGAGATGCTATAAAAATCAATTTTTTTTGGGGGGTCATAACTAAAACTTTTAGTGTACATATCCGGTTTAGTGTACAGATTGGTTAAGAGATCTAAAATGTCCGGTTTTATAATCCTATTTAAGATGTAATTCTTGGTTTTTAGTTGGTTTGATTGTTAGTTAGGTCATGAATAACGGTGAAACACATTGTGTGTTCTTAGGATTAAAAAATAAGAAATAAGGTGAACAGTAGTAGAACAGTTGTAACTTATGAAGAACAGTTTTTATAAATTTAAGAACAGTTGTACCAACTATTCAACATTTTTATTATTTTAAAACCCTTAAGAACACACTTAAGTGTTTTCCCTTTACCAATGCCTTTACAGTTAGTAAGTACTGTATATTACTCCCTCTGTTCCAAAATAAATGTCATTTTAGCTTTGTGCACATAGATTAAGGAAACAATTAATTTTACATATTTTCTATATAAAAACACAATTACCTATACACCTAACCACATTTCAACCAATCGAAAAATAAATTGCACTATAAAATTAATAAATTTTGTATTGAAAGTCGAAAATGACACTTATTTTGTAACAAAATTTTTTCTCTACAAACGACATTTATTTTGAAATGGAGGGAGTATATAGCTTTTGTAACAACATTTCATTTCATTAATGAGAAATCTGAGTTTACATCAAAACACTAAAAAAACAAAATCACTTTTGTTTGTGTCTTTCGATAACAGAAAAAATCTGATAATAGATTTTGTTTTTGGTTATTTTATTAAATGGAACGAAGCCGAACTCCTAAAGTTTGGTTTCTGATGGTTTGGTCTGGTCATATATACTATATTTTTATTTTCCAATTTTTGCTGTCGATCTTTTGATATAATTGTTGATTTTGATATCAAAATGCAAAATCTTATCTGTATCCACCATAATGTAATATCAAACAAAAATAAAAAATATCATGAGATATTTTTCCCAAACATCATGACGTGGCCTTTTCTCTATCTCTACCAAACTATCCACACCACTTTTTTTCTTAATTTCTCTGCACTTTTTTTGTCCACGTCACCTCTTTGGCCTAAAATATCTCCCAAAGTCCCACCATTAGCTACACAACGCGCACTTTCGGAAGAAACTTTCAATCTCCACCGTCCAATTGTGTCCTCTTTCAACGGCCTCAGATTTACCATCTCTTCTTTTCGCGTCTCATAATTTGGACTTAATTGATTGACAAAAACAAAGAGTCTTTCTCTTCTCACCCCTCTTGTCGGAAACTTCCCTTCTCTCCTCCCCATCTCACCGCCGGCGTATCGCCGGATCTCCGGGGATTTTTATTGAGCTTCTTATATCGATTCTTGATTCCAGAGATAAAGAATTTCACTTTTTTGTCTTTTTTTTTTTCAGCTCTTTGTTCTTAGATTTAGCTTAATTTCGTTCCCATGGATACTCGGTTAGGTTGGGGGATTAAAAGAGTAAATTTTGTTGTCTTGTGAAATCAAGTTACTTTGTAGGGATATAAATTAGGCAACTTTGTAGGGACACTGTACCGAAAACCCTAGTTCTGATTTGGCCATGGAAGTATCATAGCACTTACTATTGTCGGCTTTATTTGCTCTACTTTTGTATAATCTTTCTTTTTTATTGTTAGGGATATTTACTATCTGTGATTAGATATTTTTTTTGGTGGGTTTATCTCTGTTAATCTGATCATGGATTTGAACGGTGAGTGTAAGGGAGGAGATGGGTTCATTGACAGAAGCAGAGTCAGGATTTTGCTTTGTGACAATGATTCCAAGAGCTTGGGAGAAGTTTTCACTCTCCTTTCTGAGTGTTCTTATCAGGGTATGATTTATAACTAATTGCTTTTCATACTTTTGTTGTCAAATATCTTTTTTTTGGCTTTGTTATTTGTTCATCAAATTGGGATTGCTACTGTAGATTCTAGATCCATTAAAGGTTCTTGTGGTCTTTGCGTTGTTCTTGTGCCATGCTGGCTAATTGAATCGGTTTGGTTCCTTGGTCAGATTTGATAAAGAAGACATTTTTGAGCGATCTTTTTTGTTGGTTTAGTACCATATTTATAGTTTTTGAATGCGTTTGTACCTTTTGTACAAGTGTTTTATAAAAACTAAATGATTTTTATTTTTTTGTTTTTTGTAATGCAGTGACCTCAGTAAAATCAGCAAGGCAGGTGATTGATGCACTTAATGCAGAGGGACCTGATATCGATATAATACTGGCAGAAATTGATCTCCCAATGGCCAAGGGTATGAAGATGCTGAGGTACATCACACGAGACAAAGATCTTCGGAGAATCCCTGTGATAAGTAAGCTGTGTTCTTTGCTGTTTAATAATACAGTCGCAGAGTTCTAGTAATTGTTGTACTTTATCTGCTTTATGCTAAGTTGCTAACCAATCGTATAATATTCTTAATTTAAGTGATGTCGAGGCAAGACGAGGTCCCTGTTGTGGTAAAGTGCTTGAAGCTAGGTGCAGCTGACTACCTTGTGAAGCCTCTTCGGACCAACGAGCTTCTGAACTTGTGGACACACATGTGGAGAAGAAGACGCATGGTTTGTTTTACTTGTCTGAAGTTCTCTTTATGCGGCTTACTGTTATATGAGCATTTCTTGGTAGCCATATCTGTCATGTTTCTTTCGAGATTTTTTTAAGATTTCATGTTTCGGGTGTACTCACTCTCTGCCATCGATCTATCAGTCCGTTGTCTTCTTGAAATAAAGGATCTTGATGCATGAAGTTTATGCGATTGATCGTGTGTTTGTTGTGACAGCTAGGACTTGCTGAGAAGAATATGCTGAGCTATGATTTTGATCTCGCGGGATCTGATCCAAGTGATCCAAACACAAATAGTACCAACCTGTTCTCTGACGACACAGATGACAGAAGTATCAGGTCCACCAACCTGCAGAGAGGAACTTTAAGTCACCAGGATAATGAGGTGAGGAAGTATTTGAAAGTTTAAAGTCGTTTGAAAATGGAGGAGAACTGATTTTTAGTTTGCGCTCATGCTTGTTGCTGGTAGTGGTCTGTTGCTACTGCTCCTGTTCATACTGGTGATGGTGGTCTTGGTGCTGATGGCACAGCCACTTCTACTCCTGTTGTTGCTGTTATAGAGCCTCCATTGCATCATCTTTCTGGGTCTCACCATGAGCCAATGAAAAGAAATAGTAATCCAGGTGCTTGTTTCTCTTTGATGTACCACTTTCTAATTGCTAGTCTCTCAAAAGGTTTAGCTTTACTTTTGTGAATTCTAATATAGAAAGGGGTTTTTGCAGCGCAAATTTCTTCAGCACCAAAGAAAAGTAGATTAAAAATTGGAGAGTCCTCTGCTTTCTTCACATATGTCAAATCTTCTGTCCTTAGAACCAACTGTCAGGATCCTCCCCATGTCAATGGAAATGGCTCACTTCATCTTCATCGAGGTATGGCGGAGAAACTTCAAGCGGTGGCTAGTGAAGGGATCAACAACGTCAAACAAGCACGTAGAAGTAGAGAGACTGAGAAAAACTTTTCCCAAGGAGATAACTTACAGAATGGCGCCAGCTATCCACATTCCCTTGAGCGGTCACGTACGCTTCCTGCATCTATAGAATGTCATGGTAGGAGCTATCAAGAAGGAAATATGAATACTCCCCCGGTTGCTATGAACATAAGCAAGGATTCATCTCAAGTTGATGGCTCGGGTTTCTCTGCCCAAAATGCCTATCCTTACTATATGCATGGGGTCATGAACCAAGTTATGATGCAATCAGCAGCCATGATGCCTCAATATGGTCATCAACATCCTCATTGCCCACCTAATCATCCGAACGGAATGACGGGATATCCTTATTACCATCACCCAATGAACACATCATTACAGCACAGTCAGATTTCGTTACAGAATGGTCAGATGTCAATGGTTCATCATTCTTGGTCACCGGTAGGAAATCTGTCTCCTAACGAGGTGAGGGTGAATAAACTTGACAGAAGAGAGGAAGCTCTGCTCAAGTTTAGACGTAAAAGGAATCAGAGGTGTTTTGATAAGAAGATTAGGTATGTGAATAGGAAACGCCTTGCTGAGAGGAGACCGCGTGTTAAGGGTCAGTTTGTTAGGAAAATGAATGGCGTGAATGTTGATTTAAACGGGCAGCCTGACTCTGCTGACTATGATGATGAGGAAGAGGAGGAAGAAGAAGAAGAAGAGGAGAACCGGGACTCATCTCCTCAGGAATGATGCTCTGGGAACTTAAGAAACATCAAGAAGTGAAAACCGAGTTCAATGTTATATGAATTTGCTTGCATCTTATCAAACAACACATATGATGATCGACTGACACGGAAAGGATGATGCTGCTACAGCCAAAAACATCGGATATCGAGTCCTCTCAAAGGAAATGATGGCTCTTGCGGCTCTGAAAATCACTCTCTGGGTGTTGCTTAGTTCGTTGATAAACATAAAACCTGTTTGATCATGTTCACTCACATTCTCTCAGTAAGATGTATTAACCTTTCTTCTCCTTCCAGCCTCATTTACTTGAATCTTGTTTTTCCTATGTTATCTCACCTGTTTTAACATATATAATATTATGATCACTCCATGGAAAGATAAAAGAGAGACATGTGTTCCATAACTTAAATGCTCTCTTTACTCAGAATGGACACAAGATTACATATTCAATTCTATCACAGATAAGAAACCATGTGCATGTAAAGAACCTATAACTGGATTGCAAGTAATTAACTAAGAACAGAATCAGCTACATTTATAATGTCAGGAACAACAGTTCTGTGTTGGTTTTAAATTAACTGAACAAATAGGTCTCCACAGTCCACTAAATTCCGATTTCTTTACTCCATATTGAGTATTGAGTAAGGTTTACGAATGTATAACAAGCTTTCTAGCAATTATACGGATTCCAGCTCTCTGCTGATAATCATATGTCTCCAGAGACAAGAAGGCGTCTAGAACAGTTCCTGGGTTTACCAACGACTTGAGCTCCTCAACACTCGGGTTGCTCGAAGTGAGTTTTTGAGTAGTAGTAGCTCCAGAGGACTCACTCTGGTGTATTTCAACTGCATACCGGTCTACACCTCCATTTAACTCTCTTGGTATACTGCACAAACAAAGAAACAATCAGGAAAAGCTAAGCAAACATGGTCTCTAAATGGAACCAGTAAATGGATTATAGGCAAGCTTACTGTATCCTTGCAGTAGGACAGTTCATAAATCCTTTCATTGGAAAGACTACTGGGTTCCAGTCAGAATCGGTGCCTGAATCAATAGAGATTGTCTCTGCAGCACTGTCGCATTCTTGTAGTACGTTGTAGAGACTTGAATACAGATCAACTACAAAGTTCAACTTCTGTCTTCCAGCATTATCCAGAAATTTCCCATTGAATCCAAACCGTACTTTCAGATGAGGACAATGGAGCTGAAGGGGTCTGTCCCCAAGGAAGAACTTTCTTTGGCTCCCATCATATAACGGGACATGAGTTGATATTTTATCTATCTCCATGAATCCATCCTGGTCACCAGCCTCTTCAGAGGCAACAGACTCAGATGTTTGAATTTGTTCTTCTTCCATGGGAATATCTGGTTGAAGAACCTCAGGTGCTATCTCCTTCCTCAAAGTGCTCAAATCAAACGGATCCGTTTGAGCTTCTGCGGGTGAAACGAAGGAGAGAATAGGTATAGTTGTACTGTTCTCTCCTGTCTGCTGATCAGCGGGAGATTGCAGAGGAGATGTTTTGATATTCCTACGCCTTCTTGAACTTGTTTCTGGAGTAGTAGTAACCGAGTTCTCTATAAGTTCATCTGGAAGACATGACTCCTGTTGACACAGAGCATATTTAGCTCCTCATAGTAACCTCATTAAAATCTATTATAAAAATTCTGCAACAGAGCGATTGCTACACAATACAAGATAATCAATCTCGAAGAGATAAAGAGAGCATACCAAGAACAAGACAGTGGCACAATACTTGAGAACCTCGAAATTCATCCTGACATCGTCCAGACTCCTACAGAGATAACAAAAAAAAGCTTACAAAGCATTAGAACTCAACCGGCCTATGAAAACACAATGATGCAAAAAGCTCGCATATTTAGATAAATACCTATGCGTCTGGTTTCCAAGTCCAAAGTATGCAGCCAAAGTCGCCATCTGTCCAAACAAAGTCCACAGGAAAACAGAATAAGCATCCAACAAAACCATCAAAATTCGAATCCAAGAGCTAATCACTCCATCAATCAAATACAAAATACACAGATTAGTCATGTCTCATCAAGAGTCTGATTATACGAGAAGAACCCATTTTGAAACAAAAAAAAAGGCCTCAGCATAATTATTACCTTCATATCACCAGCTCTTCTGCCAAACCTTTGAGTAAGCAAAGCCAACGAGTCAATAGTACCTTTTGGCTCTGGTGGATCTCGTCCAATCTCAGCAAATGCTTCTCTTATCCTTGGACAATCGAACTTCAATATGTTGTGACCTGCCCATATCCTTCCTACAGTATAAACCCAAAAACCACAACATCAACACACCTGAACAAAAAGCTCGAAAGTTAACAACTTTGAGCTCGAATTGTGACATTTTCATCTCCGTTTGTAACCAGAAACCCAAAAATCTTCAAAAGA
Source organism: Erysimum cheiri (assembly GCA_900406345.1). Lineage (NCBI taxonomy): Eukaryota > Viridiplantae > Streptophyta > Magnoliopsida > Brassicales > Brassicaceae > Erysimum > Erysimum cheiri. The sequence goes on from OVAQ01000069.1 coordinate 37,363, forward strand.
ATAGACTTTTTTTCTTTAAAGGACAAAGGAGGAAAGAAGAAGAAGAAAGTTCCCAACCATGGAGAATATCGTAGACGGTGTCAGCGACATCTGCAAACGTAGGAGCTGATTCGACCTGTTCTCGTTTGATGCCATTACACTTGACCGACTTAGGCGTGATGAGGTTGAGATTAGCGGGTCGAACCAGGACCGAGTAGCTTTGAAGCTCCACTAGCTTCTTGGGGCAAACGAGGATCGATCCAAACTCCAGAATCGCGTACCCTTGACCAGCTCGGAATGGAATTGTCGTCTCGACGTCGAAGAAAGCAATCTCTGAACGATCCTCAGCTGGAGTTAGACCAACCATTGTTCACGAATTGAGCGGAAAATGTAAAAAAAAGTATCAAACTTTAATCGAAATTGAGGAGAGATTTATATGAAAAGATAACTTGGTAAGGTGGGTTTTGTTTGCCCAATTTGCTAGGAAAAGGCCAGCTTCTGCTTCTCTTTCTCGGTCGGTCGGTTAACTCTTAAAGATTCTTTTTTTTCAAATATCTTAAAAAAGGCAAGTATTTTACTATGGGAATTTGCTAGTCAAACAATAACTGAAAGCTATGTACAGAGTACAGACACAGTACATTGTTGTTATGCAGTTTTTAGTGCATCGCCCCTAGACTCGTGATTCCTTGACAGAGTAAAGAAGATAGCTCAAAAACGTCACCGTTTGAAGGTTGAAGACTGACTCGGCCCAAATTGTTGCCCAAACTGGTGTAAGGGTGTTGGATTTTGCGCTATCTTCTTCACTCTGTCATCATTAACATGATGTTCATCCATAACGAACCCAATTACGAAGATTAATTTTGGTTATAAAAGTGATCTAATAAACCCAAATTAACCGGAACAAACCGATGAGAGTATTGTACCATTACGAAGTGGGAGACTGGGAGTTGTCAGTTTGACCAGCGCGATTCGTAAAATCTCCTCTCCAGATGTTGAAGCTTGTGCTTCTCCACCATAGAACATTAGCTAACATCAACAAGTTCCATTTTTTCACCTCTAGATTGTTATCTCACTCTCCTTCTCCGTCAAATTCAGCATCTTCGTTGCCTTCTTTGTCATCTTCTTCTTCGAGTCTGGCTGAAGCAATACTGAAATGCAGATCCGCAGAAGAAGCGCTCAAGCTGTTCGAAACTTCTTCGAGACTCAAGATCTCCAAGGCAATGAATCTCCAATCTTTCTCGGCGATAATTCACGTTTTAACCGGAGCTCACAAGTATACGCTCGCCAGGTGTTTGATAAAAAGCCTCATAAAAGGTCTCAGACGCCATAGTGAGCCGACTAACATTTCTTATAGAATTTTCAATGCTCTTCAAAATATTCGGAGTCCGAAATTCAGTATCGGAGTGTTTAGTCTATTGATTATGGAGCTTCTTGAGATGCGTTTGTTTGAAGAAGCTCTATGGGTGAGTCGAGAGATGAGATGTTCGCCGGATTCAAAAGCTTGTCTTGCGATTTTGAATGGATTGGTTAAAAGGAGAAGGTTTGATTCAGTTTGGGCTGAATACCAACTTATGATCTCTCGTGGGTTGGTCTCTGATGTCCACGTTTACTCAGTCTTGTTTCAATGCTGTTTCAAACAAGGATTATCATCCAAGAAAGAGAAACTTCTTGATGAAATGATGTCGCTAGGGATCAAGCCGAATGTTTATATCTATACCATATATATCCGTGATCTGTGTAAGGAAAATAAGATGGAGGAAGCGGAGAGAATGTTCGAGTTGATGAAGAAACATCGTGTTGTTCCAAACTTGTATACTTACAGTGTAATAATTGACGGTTACTGCAAGACCGGTAACCTGAGACAAGCTTACACATTGTACAAGGAGATTCTGGTTGCTGAATTGCTTCCAAATGTTGTTGTTTTCGGGACATTGGTCGATGGTTTTTGCAAAGCTCGGGAATTGGTAGCTGCAAGGAGTCTTTTCGTGCATATGGTGAAGTTTGGGGTTGATCCTAATTTATATGTTTATAACTGTTTAATTCATGGACAGTGCAGATCAGGTAACATAGTGGAAGCAATGCGATTGTGTTCCGAGATAGAAAGTTTGAAACTTTCGCCTGATGCATTCACTTATACTATACTTATAGATGGCCTATGTACTGAAGATCGGCTAGCAGAAGCAAACCGATTATTTCAGAGGATGAAGAATGAGAGAATTTTTCCGAGCTCTGCGACTTACAATTCACTGATTCATGGGTTTTGTAAAGAATTCAATATGAAGAAAGCTCTGGATTTATGCTCAGAGATGACAGCAAGTGGCGTAGAACCCAACATCATAACCTTTTCTACTTTGATCGACGGTTTCTGCAAGGTGAGAAACATAAAAGCTGCAATGGGCTTGTACTCCGAGATGATCATCAAAGGTATAGTTCCTGATGTTGTTACCTACACAGCTTTGATCGATGCGCATTTCAAAGAGGCCAACATGAAAGGAGCGCTCCGGCTGTACAGTGACATGCTAGAGGCTGGAATCCACCCCAATGCTCACACGTTTGCTTGCCTAGTAGATGGATTTTGGAAAGAAGGGGGAACCTCTGATGCCATCGATTTTTATCTGGAAAACAATCAAGCTGTAACCGGTAAATCCATTGGTCAGAGGATCTGCTGGAATCATGTGGGGTTTACATGCTTGATTGAAGGGCTGTGTCAGAACGGCTACATTCTTAGAGCTAGCAGGTTCTTTTCGGACATGAGATCTGGTGGGATAACCCCGGACATATGGAGTTACATCTCGATGTTAAAGGGCCATCTCCGAGAAAAGCGTATTACCGATACAATGATGTTGCACTGTGACATGATCAAAACTGGGATCTTGCCAAACCTTGTGGTGAATCAATTGCTTGCCAAGGTTTACCAAGAGAGAGGATATCTAAAATCAGCTTGTTTCTTGACCAGTTCAAGTCCGTTGGGAACTATCAGCTAATTGGCAGCAACTCCTGGGCAAGTAAATCTCTGTTAATCTTGCGAGCTTAGCGATGTTTTTGTTTAGTTCCAGGCTCTTGGTTGTATATAAGGATAAAACTTTTACAGAAGATCGAGCAAAGTGATTTTTTTGGGCAAGAATCGCAAGACAAATGAAAATGCTTTATTTTCCAAAGTCAAAAACACATACAGTATGTAACAACAGCATATTTCTTATTACATTTCATTGCATATCCCCAATTTACAATACTATAAGAGTATAAAGGAGCCTACTTTGAAAATATTGAGTTTGATTCTTATGGATTTTATGGCGAATGGAGTCGATGACAACATCTGGGTGATCGTCTTTGACTTTTTAACTGTTCCTGAAAAAAAAGTTATTGCAACTCAGATCAAAGGACCATAGATAAAACCTGAAAAAAACAGGATTTGCTCACCAGAAATGGAAGAAACAGCAAAGGGAATAGTTCAATTTGCGAATTTTCATTTTCAAGATTCAAATTTGTGTACCACAAGCACAGTATTAAGATACAAACATGGGTATCCAGATACGGCGAAATCATTAACCTAAGTTCAACAGAGTCTTTTCGCTTGTTGTTGCTTCACATTACACAGCTACAGCTTCTGGCCTCTTGCTGGCCTTAATTCCTTTTATAGCTGCAGATTTTTCAAAGAAACAAATAAACAGAACAAATGTAAGAATATTTTCCTACAAGCTAATAAACTCATAAAGTATCAGTTCCATCTCTATACCTTCTGCGTAGTCTTTAGCTCCAAATACAGCTGATCCAGCCACTAGAGCATTTGCTCCAGCCTCAATAACCTATTACAACCCACAGAAGATTCATAATCTAGAGAACTGTCTACAGCAGTAAATGTGAGTTAAAGATGAGACTTTGAAGAGTATTCAAGCTTCACCTTGTAAGCATTCTTTGGAGTGACACCACCATCAACTTCAATCCATGGGTTTACTCCCTAAACAAAAAAGACAATGTTATGAGAATACAAGAGACTTTCACTCGGAGAGAAGTTATTGGAATGGTACCTTCTCTGCACACATTTTTCTCAAATCCGAGATTTTCTTTACTTGGCTTTCGATAAAGCTCTGTCCACCAAACCCAGGGTTGACTGACATTATCAAGACTAGATCCACCACTGATTCCAGAAACACAAATGACACTCCAATGAGAATAACTTTCATCATCTTTCGCTAAAAGCAAGTGCGGTATTAGAACAGGAATACTCACCATCCAAGACATATTCTATTGCAGTCAATGGGGTTCCAGGGTTTAGGACAACTCCAGCTTTAGCCCCTAAGCTTTTTATCTAATAAACACCATTGTAGCAGCACAATGTTAAGATTTAATTGTAACCAGAAGAAAACTTTTAAAAGGTGAGCATGAGGGTATCAGTACTTGATTGACGGTACGATGCAAATGGATGGTCGATTGCTGTTCACAATGCACACTGACTATATCTGCACCTGCTTTGATGAAATCCGGTACTCTCTGCTCGGGTTCCACTATCATCTGGTTTTAGAAAATCTTTAATCAGAAATGTGACTTGAAACATGAAGAAACCAAATATAGAGAAAGAGATAAGAAAAAGAGCAAGTCTTTACAAGATGAACATCCAACGGAAGATCTGTCACAGGGCGCAAAGCATCAACCACGAGAGGTCCGATTGTAATGTTGGGAACAAAACGACCGTCCATAACATCAACATGAATCCAATCACAACCTGCCAACTCCACTGCTTTTACCTAAAAGAAGCAGGGAAAAAAAAGACTGAAACGGAGAAACAAAACACAAGACGTCATTGAAAGAGGAAACCTAAAAGGAGAGCAAAAAAAACCTGCTCGCCTAATTTGGCAAAATTGGCGGATAGAATTGAGGGAGATACAATTATATCACTTTTGGAAAACTTATCAACCCGAGCTGAGGCCTTCACAACTCCATGAGTTCTCCTTCTGCAAAAGTTTTAAATACCAAAGTGTGAATTGAAGATAACAGTTAATGCAGATTGATTCTTTTTAAGTGACAAATCAGAAGCAGAAGCGCTCTCGAGATCAACATCTATATTATTGCAGGAACTTGATAATGTTTACTCAACCATATCCACAAACACAAGAAAGACATTCATTTAATAACCAAATCTTTTAATGATACAATTCAAGTAATCTTCATAATTTTAGCAAATTTCAAATCAACGATGCCAAACAAAACCTATCTCTGAGCAATCCTACAATGAACACTTGGATTCCAATCATCAAATTAAAGCCTCAAGGGAAAGAAAAGGAACAAGTTTTTGATTCTGGGGACTGGAGAGAGCAGAGAAATTACAATTACCTGGAGAAAGAAAACGAAGAGGGTTGGTAAAGAAGCGACCTTTGAGGCCTAAGACCAAACCCATTGACCTGAGTAGATGAACAAGACAAGGAAGCGGCTGAGCTCGACATATCCGAATCAAAGATTCAAGTTTCTCTCACAAGAATCTCGAAAGAGTTGGTGGTCGGTAGTGAGAGAAAACCCCAATCGTTCTTCTCTTTCTTCTTCCTTCGTCTCTACACCAATTCTCTCCCTCTCAAACCCAAACAAAAAAACAGAAACTTTATATTCCGAGGAAAAAGAAAAAATCTGAGAATCCGCCACGTCTGATTACGGTCTCGTGGGTAACGTCTTCCTTCTTCGGGTGATCCAATGCAGCTTATCTCAAATGGTTGGCTCTCTATTGATGACTCGTATTTTTCTGGTAATGCTAATTTTGCTAAATTAATTTAGATATTTTTAGACGGTAAATAAATGAGATTAATTCATTTATAAATTTTTAATACTAAATATTTTATTTTTCCATCAATATAATTTGTGATGATTAAATTATCTTTAAAAAAAATCAAAATTAAAAATCAAGAGTCAACTTGAAATCTGTGACTTTTAACAATCGCCAAAATATTTTAATTAACATGTAATAACTGTTTAAGGTTTATAATTTAGTCCCCTTTGATAGATTCCGAATATGTGAATCTATAACATGTATATTTTAGGGCCATATTGATCCAAGAAGGCCCATGATCTTGTTGGCTCTCTTTATATCTTCCCATAGACACATATTTCTTCATGACGACTGACACGATTGATCAAGAAGAGTAGAACTAAGCAATAACACAAATCATAAAGATAAAAATCTCATTTATTTAATACTTATTTGAACTTCATTGCAATTTATTAACCAGAGAATTGATCAAAGAAGATAACTCATGCTTGTGATGTATCACATACACTCAAGTCACTTCTTGCTCTGTCCACTACCATGCAAATTCCTAAAGTAACCTTGAGGGTTACTCTCAAATCCAGCTCTTGAGATGTAAGCACCCCCATTTGCTCCTGGTGCTACCATGTAACCTGCTCCAGGTCCTCCACCACCACTTTGTCCTCCTCCTCCTGATCCGCTTCCACTACCACCAACGTTCTTTCCTCCACCACCACCGCTCATCCCTGCACCGCCGCTGCTGTTCTTTCCACTCATTCTTCAGATGCAAGTTAGTTTGATAATGAATTATTAGATTTGAGAGTGGGTAAAGAAAGAGATTGAGAAATGGCTATTTATATAGAGAGAAAGAGAGAAAGACGATTCAAACTGTTGGTCAAACAGTGATGCTTCCCAAGATTATCGTAATCTCTGCATTACTTAATCGATTCAAATCACCTCGTAAAAGTGACTAGTAGTAAAATTTACATTTACAAAGTGATTAACCATTTATTAACAGTGATGTAGCATTAATTAGGCCTAATGCTAATGGGCTAATACCATTTTAGGCTTTTAAATAAAGCCCATTAGCATTAGGCCTAATTAATTTTTTTGCAGATGGTCTTATAGTTGAAAAATTTTGTGGCTTATATGTAAGTCAGTTTACAGAAGCAGCTTTTTTTTTTCTTCTTTCATATAGTTGATGTAATGGATTCGATCGGAAACCCGATCTCCTTAGCACCAAATGCTTGAAATGTAAATCTACTTTTTCATATGTTAGCACTTTTGTTTTTTGTGTTAGATGATTCGTATAACGTATTCGTCTAGTAAACACAATGTTTGTGTGCATGACAAAATAAAAAATTGGATTGGATTGTTTTTCTAAAAGCAATATTGGAGGCCTCTCCCAACGGAAATCGAATCCAGGTAGCGGAAGACTCAGCTGAAACCCCTTTACCAACTGGATCAACCCGTCATTGGTATGTTTGGCTTTTGTTGTTCATGGGTTTCTTTTAATTAGAGCATAACACTCCAAATACATAATTGTTGAGAAAAAAAAAGTACTACTTATTTTATCCAAAAAAAAAAAAGTACTACTCCAACTAGAACCTAAGCAGCTGAGAGACCCTCTTGCTATCGCAAACAACGAGTGATCATATTCAATTCATATTAACAAAAGTCTTTTTAAATTTTTTATTGATAATTTTAAAGATTTCTTAACTAACTATAGCTCTGAATTATGTACGTCACTATCGTTTTTTACTTGGTCTTCATTCGTGTATATATAAAATAATTCTCAATATGTTTATACGAGTGGAAACAAATAAAAATTAAGATAACATTTATAATTAGTCAGCAAAATTTGCAAACGGTATCTATTTTGTACCAGAACAAAACTTGTAAATTAAATTATATAGAACAACGAACCATTCGTGGACGATGGTGGAATTCTGATATGAAGAGTGGGGTAAAACAAATGTAGAGTTCTTGACGATCAATACAAGAGACACATAGTTTGTCAAAAAAAAAAAAACAAAAAAAAATGCAAAATACATAGCATGGGTAGAGAAATTACGATGATTTGGTCTTGTAAGTTGCTTTTTTTGTGTGCCTCTTTGTAAGTTCATAGGGCCATTTTTACAATTCATTTTTTTTTCAAAAATATTATTGAGGGATGAGTGGGTCTAAAGGCCAATTATGAAAAGTGAATAAGACTTCTCAGAATTATTTGGCAAAAAAACAAAAAAACTAAAAAAAATCTTATCGTTTTTTCTTTATTTGGAATTAGTAAGTGCATTAAGATATGAAATCATGTTTCTATATATTAAGGTTTGAAAGCTGTAATACTAAAATAAGGAAATAAAAAATCATATCAAAGGAAGAATATAAATTATATATAAATCAAAGGATTATAATCAATATATCGATTTCAAATTGGCTGTAATAGTCAGATAATATGCACATAAATACTTTTATGTTATAATGAAATTACATTATTGTTAAGATTCGATTATGTTTTCAGACAAGATTTGTCGGGTCACAAATCCAATTAATTACAGTAGAGTTCTGTTTCACCTCGTGATCTTTTGGCTTTCATGTAAATTGTTTATTTGATTGACAACACAGATACACTTTTTTTTTATTCTTTGGATAGTCAAATACAAATACACTTTTATTGCAACATCTTTTCCGTTTGATGAGCCTTCCTTTTTAAAAAACAAAAAAAAAATTAGTTTATCATTATTTTTAACATTTCTTATTTAATCTACAATAATTAGAAATATCGGAAAGAGGGATGTTGTGTTCGGTTCAAATCCAACGAAAGGTTTTCACCCAAAAAAAAAAAAAAAAATCCAACGAAAGGTACCAGTACCACTACTTTCACGCCATGTATGTTGGAAACAATAGCGTTAATTATAAAGAAGAGCATACAAACCAAAAGAGTGATGACTATAATGGGCACTAATGATTATAATGGGCACTATTACGAAATAAGATACTAGATAAAACAGCTTTATTAATAAATACTTATTATAAAAACATCGTGGCCCGCGCAAATCAATTACCAATTGATTACATGCATGATTCTTAATGTAAGAGAAACCCTAATTCACACCCATTTTTCTTATTCTTGCGGAAAACCAAAGATAAACCACTATAGCATCGATCGTATATTAACCCAAAACTTGGGATTAATAACCATGAGGCCTTGGACATATACTTAAAAAACCCAAATATTAAAATACATACACAACATCTCGTTCGAGCAAGTTTTGTAATCGACTACCCTTGGATTCAGAACCATTATTTTACGTCTTCAAATAGTTTGAGACCTTTCTGTTTGGATATGAAGAGTCACATGAAATGCTTTTCAAGGGAACTTGAGTCGGTGTCATACATAAAGTTGGTATGGTCAAGAAGATAATTTGACCATCCCTCGAAGTTTCCAACCATATTGTCTTGATCATCAACGCTAGTTGATGAGACTTCTTGGGAAACATCGGACGTAAGGAGATCATGACTGTAATCAATATTCATATTGTTCTCCTCATTGTGGTTATCTCCTTCGAGTTTTTCGAAAAAATGTGAGAAATCATAATCCTGGCCCATGGTGAGATCAGAAGTAGCACTGATCTCATGCTCTGGGTACAATGATGATTGGGAGAAGGGATCAAATTCGGCGAGACTATTTGTTAGAGATGCGTTAGAACCATCCTCGTCATTACGAATCTCCTCAGAGAAGCCATTGAAAAGGCTTGCATGTGATATTGTAGTAGCACTCAAGCTACCTTCCATGGAAGCCGACAATATATCTTTGATGGAAGTGGCCTTAGCTGCAACTTTGTTCAATAGCCTTGATGTAGAACTCGATTTCTTAAAACGTGTCTTGCAACCGCCTTGCAACGGTGTCCCATCATTGCTGCTAAACTCGGTCACCTCATGAGAAACCGTGTTGCAACTAGATGGAGGAGGACGAGACAGAGAAGGCATTGAACTCGACCGGGAGTATTGATTGTCGGAACTAACGGCATTTATGGAATTCAAATTCTCATCGACCGTAGGGTTGGAACTAGAAGCTAGTGGCTTGTGAGTCACGGGATCAATACCCTGTTCAATCAAACGTTTTTTGAGATGCGTGTTCCAGTAGTTCTTGATCTCGTTGTCTGTTCTTCTAGGCAAATGTCTCGCTATGACCGACCACCTAATTAATTAAAGGAAAGAAGATAGAATGATAGACCGGAGACAAGATTAAAATAGTGAATATAAACTCATTAAAAAAAAAAAAATTATGATCATATACGTCTTCAAAGTAATATTTGACGAAGGCATTTCATGCATTTCATTATACATTCAAGGGTCCACGCAGACACATATAAACATAGAAACGTACTTGTTGCCACGAGAAGCATGAAGCATGATGATAATCTGCTCTTCCTCTGAACTAAACTCGCCTCTTTTGATCTCAGGTTTTAGGTAATTGGTCCATCGCAGTCTACAACTCTTTCCACACCGTTTCAACCCTAATGAAACACCATGTTCATCATAACAATTTTGTACCAAATAAAAAAAACAATTTCTGTATCCAAAAAAAAAAAAAAATTAGATAAACATGTATAGATGTGTGTATATATATATAAACCAGCTTTTTGGGGAATGTCGCGCCAGCCTCCTTCGCCATGGTCATGGATGTAGGAGATGAGTTTCTTGTCCTCCTCGGTGGTCCACGCCCCTTTTTTCAGACCTTCTCCGACACAACATGGCTTTCTTGACATTTTTTTCCGATGTTTTTGAACAATAATGGGTAAAATTTCATATAACCTCTCACCAACACTCAAGAACTAAAAACAGAGAAAATATTTATCTTTTTTGAAAAGTAAAATTTGAAAGGAATTAAATTGTTTAATAAGATATGACGAAAGAAATAGATCTGTTAATGAGAACTCTGATGCATCTGAATATGAAACTGATCGAGAAACGCTGTTGGATCTTACCCACGCCGCTGCTACGTGTTTTCATTTTTTTTTCACGTAAAGTAGGATTTTTTTATAATTTTATAAAATAAGATAAGAATCAGAAGATTATGAAGAAGAACCAAGAGGCATGACTCTTCTGATAGTGGGAGCTAACCAGCTCCTCCATATATATATATATATATACACAGACGCACATACTCAGAATTTTATAGATACTTTGGGTGATTAAATTAATAGATCAATTTGTTAAAGCTAATTAACTTGTAATTCTTTCAAATGAGATTTTTACAAAAAAATATATATATATATATATTTTTAATGAGCACAATGTTTTGTTTTTTAAAAAAATTAAAGAATAAGAACAATATAATGTTTGAAAACCGATTGTTGTATATCACTATATCTCCGTGAATTTTTCTATTCTGGAGTATTTTTCGTAAATGTACTAGTTTCCTGCATATTCAGCGTTCATATATAGGACAATACTAATGAGAGTTGATTCAATAGACATAAATTTAATTTTGGTTATTAATATAGAATTGAATGAAAGATCCAATTAATGTGGTCTGTGGAGAGTTGGAGGGGAAGAAAATAGACATTATATAAATAACTTCTTTTTTTTTTTTTTTTTTTTTTTTTTTTTTTNTCAATGATATATATAACTTCTAAGGATCCGATTGTATTATGTACAATTATTTGGTTTATATTAGCTATAACAATTATGGGGGTGATTGACACATGACTTTCAGGACTTTAGACCTATTTTACAGTTCTAACAGTTTTTCTTTTCCCAATCAGACTATTTTTACTTTTTTGTTTTTTGAAAGTTCTCACAGCCTCTTTTTTTTTTCTTCTTTGATTTTGCTTTTTTCTAAAGTCTCAAAATGACGTAGAGTAAACAAATTTAAAAGTTCTTTATTTTTTATCCCTTCAATATTTAAAAACTCTCTACAATTATATATATATTTTATCATATAATATTTTTGATAAATTATTAATTATTATTTTTTTCTCTTTCTTTTAAGATCCATTTCTTTTTTTTTTTAATATTTTTTTTTTCTTCTTATTATTACCCTTAAATAAAAGTCACAGCTTTAACAGCTTTGGTTACTAATTAGACTTTAACATCGAAAGTCTTTAAAGCAAAAGTTTGTAAAACCAAATTCTCTACAATCTTTAAAGCAAAAGTCTTTAAAGCGAAAGTCTCTGCAACCAATCGGGTTATGTCATAACCGTTATGAATTCTAGTATAATAGTCAAGCGAGAAAGTAATACAGATTATTGTTTTTTGATCAACAATACACATTATTGTATATCATTGAGTATTGAAGGGTGATTGTAACATCACGTGTGTTTTTTCGAGCGTAGGTCCTATTTGTTTGCCACTTTTGTTGGTCTTCTATTATTGTTCGTTTCTTATCACCTCCCATATTCTCATTTCCATAATCTACAATTTAAAGAAAAGAAAAAATAATTTCTTACTTGGAGATGTTACGTCATGTTAATTGGTTAAGTAGGTTTGTTTAATTATTCAGTTTGGCTGTATATTTTGGATATTGTTGAACATATATAGGATTAAAAAGGGAAAATATTTATGTATAGTAGTGTATATATAATTGACGTACGTGTTGTAAAATATAGAGCAACTAATATACGTAGTAGATATTGGTAGCGATTTGTGTAAAAAGACTACCTGGAGTGAGGTTTTAACGAGATCACCACAAAATTTTAGAAACTATTTGCATCCGTAAAAGTTGGAAGGATCATTTTTGGATTGTTACATAGAGTAGTCATTGATTCTTGTCAACTAACTTTGTATCTTTTAAGATCCGCTTGCTATAGTCCACCATATATATGTCAACCAACTTAAATGTCCCCACAATAATGTTTTCCTATCCTTGGTTCCTTCCTTAGGCCAAAACCATTTGGTGCAAGCATAGTTTTTTCCAAATATGTTTTTCTACTCCATTGGCTCTTCCAAACAACCATCTATTATACTTGGAAGGAAAAACAAAATATAGCGGTTCAATCTTCTCGATTTTCAAATGTCGTCCAAAATTTTGATATCTTAATTTTTCTCTCATATTAGAACTCATCATAACCGTTAATTGTACAAACCAAGAATTTAAAATGAACTACAGATTGCTTTGATCCTTCAATCTCTTCATGATTTTGTAAATTTTTTGCTTATTTATTTATATATATAATTTCTTACTCTCATTTCGCAAAACAATTCGTTATAAACTATTTTTTCCTTAGTAATGTATATATTATACGGTTATAGATGGTAACAATAACGAAACTAGCACAAACTTAATGTCGTATTCTTCAGTTAAAATTGTTCTTTTTGTGTTAAACTTTGTTTGAGTTACGTAACTTTATACTTGGACAGGTTGCTTTTTGGGTTAATTTGCCTATCATCCTCTCAAAACCACAGTTATGTGTCTTTAGCATTTTCGACAATTTGTTTATTCTTTCCTGCTGTCACTCTTATTTTATTATCGTCATATATGCGAATATACTTTTTGTTATATTAATCCCAACATCACACGCAGTTGATCTTCTTCTTTTTTTGGAGTTGATCTTCTTTTTGTTTACCTTTATATCATGATTAATCACTTCTTTCACGCGAAATATTTATTAGTTTCGTTCTCAAAGCCACTACTGGTTCTGAATCCGGACGTAGAATTAGGACTCATTAATAACGTTGTTAATTTGCATAAATCTGAATATTAATTAGAATTCGACTCTGTGTATATATACACCCAAAACTAACACCTATCTTTGCCGATATTATTGATGTTGTTAGGGTAAATTAAGTAATTTTCTTACAAAATAATTAAGTAAATGCTGTAACCTTAATAAGTTTAGTGTAGTGACTATTACAATTTGGAGTTATAATTTATTTAGATCAACCGGTTAAGTCATTCTATTGGACTATTACATCATATTATCGTTATCGTATGGTATGTACGTAATATATCTGGTCATAAAGATTATTTATAATATGCTTTATTTCATGATTCATTGGTCATGGACTTAATTAGATTGAAATAAAACATAGTAATGGGATGATTTTATCCGTAAGTTGAGGCGATATGCGATCAACTTCAGCCATTCTTTTTTTTTTTTTTTTTTTA
>OVAQ01000070.1:0-59918 GCA_900406345.1 Erysimum cheiri
TTAAGGGAATGGTTGAAGGGGCATTTTTGAAAATGCCCCTAAATTCAATACATTTTATACAATATCTAACAATTTAAAGTGTTACGAAAATAACAACATGTCGTTTTCATAGAGAAGAAAACAACACTGTCGTATAAATATAAAAATAAATTCTTTCCAACAACATGTTCTCTGAAGAATTCATACTATGTTGTCAAAATAAATAAATAAATAAATTCCTTGATGCACTAATGTCACTACGGTCCTTTTACAGAAAGAGTTTCGCATCCATCTCTACAATCCTATCACTAAACAGTTTCTGGAATTAGTAAATTGTGGAGAATGGAAAAAAGCATTGATGCCTCTGAACTTGAACTGCACGATGACATGGCTGTAAAATTCTTGCTACTAGAACAATATAGCCCATGATAATGGTTTCGTGGAGTCCTGATGATAAAGAAGTCGTTACATGTGGAGAAAATGAGGATATCAGGCGTTGGGATGTTGAGTCAGGAGGATTTATTCAGTCGTACGAAAGAAATGGTGTTGGCTCTGTTTCTTGTGGATGGTTTCATGATGGATCAGGTATAATCGGTGGGATGGCAGACAGAAACATATGCTTGTGGAATTTAGATGGGACTGAGCTAAAGCACGAGGCAGGTCAATGGGAACACAAGCTTTCTGAAATATTTTTGCTTTTATGTTGTGATGCTTTGCTTCTTAATTTTCTTAGTACTAATGCTCTTTCTGTCTCTCTTGCTCCGGTTATCAAAACTCTCCTTATGATCTATATTTGAAATTGGTCAAATGTTGACCTTGGTTATTTTCATTTTTTTTTTAACTTAAATCACTCAACATTAGCGAATTTCAGAACATTTTGTATAAAACAAAATTATCAGAGTTTATATCAAAAAATAGTTTGTATAAATGTTAGTTTCTTACAATTTTGTGGTTTCATGAATAGTTTTTTTTTACCAAAGAAATGTGTATATATGCTTCAACTGATTTTTTTTTTTTGAAAAATGATTGTTGAAATCGTTTTACGAAACCTTTGGCCAGGAAATCTATATGATTTTTTGGATGATAACTGAATCTAAAATAATAGATGTGTACTTTGGGTTAAAATAAATAAATAAATACAATTTCGATGAAAATGATAACTAAAAATGTATATTCTTATAAAAATACTCGTACGTAAGAGAAACTCATTTATGATAATTAGAAAGACCAGCTATATTTTACATGGTGGTAACTCATTTATGATAACTCATTTATGATAAGTTAAAACAATTAGAAAGACCAGCTATATTTTACACGTATTTAAATTCAATACATTTTATACACTATCTAACAATTCAAAGCGTTACGAAAAAAAAAACAACCTGTCGGTTTCATATTTCAGCACACGTTAGACGATGTCGTTTACGTCGATGGTATGTCGTCGGTTTAGGGGTTTCCCAGTTATTCGGTTAGGTTGGGTTTTAGAAAATTGGTCACATTTGAGATTAAATTTCAGATCGGTTCGGCTGGTTTTCACATTTAAAGAGACGACGATACGCGGCCGTTTTAAAGCTTCCTCTCTCACTTTCATTCACTTGCCTCCAGTTTTTCCCGGACGGCGAACAGCTAAAGTGATGCCTTTGAAGTTCCCTCTCCGAATACGATTCTTCAGTCACTCTTTTCCGGTTACTCATCTCTCTTATAATCCCTCCATCCGGATATTCTCGTCTAGATTGAATTACTTTGCATTCGTCTCCGGCATCAACTTCTCAACCCGTCGGAGCAGAGACCTACCCGAATTTGAACGGCGGAGTCAAGATGGAGGACAAATTCGCTCGTCAAAGAGCTTGATCGAAGATGAGGAAGAGCTCAGTAATTGGGTCAGCGGTTTTAGGACCGGATCGTCGCGTGGAAGTGACGATGACGATTCGAGTTCAAGCGTGGAGGATCGTGGCAGAGGAAGAAACCAAGACAGGAGAGGAATTCGCAACCAAGTTGATTCCTTTAGGGATAAGCGGTATGGTGGAAGTGGATTGAATGGTCGGATTCAGCAAAAGAGTAGTGAAGTGTCATTTCGTGGGAGGAAAGAGACAAGTTTTAGGAGAGATAGAGGTAGAGAAGACTACAAGGGTTTAAAGAAGCGGGAAGATCGTCTTCTTGAAGACGAAAGTAGTGATGAGGATGTGAAGAGTTTAATAATGGGAGATATTGGGAATTTGCTTAGTGAAGAGGATGAGGAAGAAGACCAAGATTATCAATTTCTTAAGAAGAAAGCTGCTTCTGCTTTTGGGTTTGATAAGGAGAAGGTTCTTAAAGAAGCGGATAAGGCAAGCAATGTAGTTGATGTTAAGACTTCAGATTCTTATTTGACCAACACAAGGTAATATCTACTGCTAATCTAGTAATTATGTTGCTTCAGAATTTATCTTCTTTTCCAAGTGACTTACTCTGACCACTTGGTGCTGTTTATTTGAGATTTACTCTATACGGTAAAATGTTCTTAACAGATTCGATCAGTATGCATTATCTCCCTTATCGCTAAAAGCAATCAAGGATGCTGGATACGAGACAATGACCGTTGTGCAGGAAGCTACTCTCCCTATAATTCTTAAAGGTATATGTCTTTTTATTATGGTGCTTATTGGATTGACAATGCCGAAAGAAAACAACTATTCTACCAAGCTTTACATGATCACCACCTGTTTCATCCTGGCTATCCAGTAGCAGATCAAAAAACCTTGTGAACCTTTCTTGAGCTAGTATCTGTGGGATTCCACAATTATACAAGGACTTCCAATTTATATTTTTAATATCTTTAATTTCTTGGTTTCTTTAACATCGTCTTTTTTTTCCAGGTAAAGATGTCCTAGCTAAGGCCAAAACAGGAACTGGGAAAACTGTAGCGTTTTTGGTAAGACATACCATACACTAAGCTGGCAATTTGATAACAGATTTGGACCTGGATTAGTGCTTATTGCTGATGTTTATTTTGTTAAGCTTCCATCAATTGAAGTAGTTGTCAAATCTCCTCCTACAAGTCCGGATAATAAGCGTCCCCCAATTCTTGCGCTTGTGATATGCCCAACTAGAGAACTTGCCAATCAAGCTGCTACAGAAGCAAACGCCTTGCTAAAGTATCATCCATCTATTGGTGTCCAAGTTGTGATTGGAGGCACTAGACTTGGTTTAGAGCAAAAGCGTATGCAAACAAATCCTTGCCAGGTGAAACTTGCTTGTCATTCCTTGTGGATTATCAATGAAATTCGAGCAAATCCTAAAAGTTCCTTCAATATTTGTGTCTTCAATATGTAATGTGTTATATTGAACTTTTAAGATTTTAGTGGCTACACCTGGAAGGCTCAAAGACCATATCGAGAACACGCCAGGATTTGCAACAAGGTTAAAGGGTGTGAAAGTCCTTGTGCTTGATGAAGCTGATCATCTTTTAGACATGGGCTTTCGCAAGGACATTGAGAGGATAATTTCCGCTGTTCCTAAGGAGAGACAAACTTTTCTATTTTCCGCCACAGTACCTGAAGAGGTTTGTCTCATTTTCTTGCATAATTCACTTGGTATTGGTTTTCGTTGAGATAGTCCCTTTTTGTGATGGGTCTTGATTTGTGATTTTTTGGTGTAAAGGTTCGCCAAATATGCCTT
Organism: Erysimum cheiri; assembly: GCA_900406345.1. NCBI lineage: Eukaryota > Viridiplantae > Streptophyta > Magnoliopsida > Brassicales > Brassicaceae > Erysimum > Erysimum cheiri. Next base: position 3,637 of record OVAQ01000070.1, read on the forward strand.
GTTGCTCTGAGGCGGGATCATGAGTTTGTCAATTGTGTTCACGAAGGCACTATAGAGACACATCAACAGGTCAGACAAATGCACATGATTGCATCACTGGACAGACATTTCTCTCTTCTGTACACACTTCTTCGAGAACACATTATGGATAATGTAGACTATAAGGTATGAAAATCTTCCCAGCATTAGTTGCAGAGCACAGTGACTAATGTTTTTCCTTTCTGACTTAACTCTGGTTCCTGAAGGTCATTGTCTTCTGTACAACTGCCATGGTTACAAAATTAGTGGCTGATCTACTTGGTGAGCTAAACTTAAACGTGAGAGAGATCCATTCTAGAAAACCGCAGAGTTACAGGACAAGGGTTTCTAATGAGTTCCGAAAATCCAAGGGTTTGATTTTGGTAACATCTGATGTATCTGCTCGAGGAGTTGATTACCCTGATGTGACCCTTGTTTTACAGGTAAAATCAATCATACACAATAGTATAGAACTCTTACCTCAGCTGCAACTAGAAACTGTTTTTGGGATTTTACAGAAATTGTATACATTAATTTACTACTACAGGTGGGATTGCCAAAAGACAGAGAACAATATATACACAGACTAGGTAGAACTGGGAGAAAAGGAAAGGAAGGAGAAGGCATATTGTTGTTGGCACCATGGGAGGAATACTTTCTATCATCTCTTAAAGACTTACCCATCACAAAGTCTCCTCTGCCATCAATAGACCCAGAAACAGTGAAAAAGGTTAGCCCTTCCTCATTGAAGGAGACAAAAAGTAGAATCTAAATTCAATACCCAATACTAATCTCTTTTAGCTTCGTTGATGGGTAAAAGAAACTTAACTTTGTGAGGATTGGAATAAACAGGTGCAAAAGGCGCTATGCCATGTGGAGATGAGGAACAAGGAGGCGGCGTATCAGGCATGGTTGGGCTACTACAACTCACAGAAGATGATTGGAAGAGACAAAGGCAGGCTTGTGGAGTTGGCAAACGAGTTTAGTCGTAGTATGGGACTTGACAATCCTCCAGCTATACCAAAACTTATTCTCGGTAAGATGGGTCTCAAAAATGTTCCTGGTCTTAGAGCCAAGTAATTATATCTTTCTTTGTTACTTGACTAACTTTGTATGAAACTCCTTTTTTTTTATTATTTACAGTAGTTCAATTTTTGCAGTAGTGTGCATCATCTTTGCTTATGTATAAATCAAATAAATTCCCAAATCGTACTGTATTAATTATCTGAAAACTCAGAAACTTTAGTGTGTACTGTTAATATCTTAATTTCGTAGATAAGATATAGACGTGGATGTGGACCCGCGAATTGGACATCCTTAACTGGTAACAAATCGAACAACACACGCACTATCAGCGCGTGAGGAACACCTCGAGAGAATCATTTCGTAAATACCGGCTAAGCGCGTGGTGTTTTCAATCACACTGCTAAAACAGATCTCTATCGAGTCAAGTGTCTCTTTCGTTGCCTAAAACTCTGATCAATTCCTCCGTCGTGTTTGCATGGCGTTTTCTCCGATTCTCCGCCGCGCATCCGCCGCTAAGAACCTATTGTCGTTAACTAGACTCTCCGTTGGTTCTTCTCTCTCCTCTAGGTCTCTTCAGACCGGAGCATCCAGCGATGATTCTCAATCCTTGGCTGGGTATCACGTTAGCTCCGGCGGATTCATGCGTGGAGCCGTGTTTCGTGAGCCCAATCAGCCTCTAACAATCGAAGAGTTTCACATTCCTCGCCCTAAAGTCAATGAAATTCTCATCAAAAACAAAGGTAATACAACTCTTCTTCATTTACCTTAGTTTTGGCTGAATCTAGGAAGTCAATTAATCTGCAGGATCCTAATTTTGAAAGTTAAATGCTCATTTTGATTTCTTTTGTGGGCAGCTTGTGGAGTTTGTCACTCTGATCTTCATGTGATGAAAGGAGAGATACCGTTCTCTAGTCCTTGTGTTATTGGTCATGAGATCACTGGTGAAGTAGTTGAACACGGTCCTCTTACTGATCACAAGATCATTAAAAGGTTCTTTCTTTTCTCTCCTGAAATTCACTAATGGAATCATATGTTTTTGTTATCGTCCTGAAATATCTCAACTTTTTCTTCAGATTTCCAATTGGGTCTCGTGTAGTTGGAGCTTTCATCATGCCTTGTGGAACCTGTTCTTATTGTGCAAAGGTTAGGAGCAAATTGTAGGGCTTTTCATTGGAGTATCTGATACTGTCGTTCTTAACTAATCCTTTTACTCGGATACAGGGCCATGATGATTTATGTGAAGACTTCTTTGCTTTTAACAGGGCGAAAGGAACTCTTTACGATGGCGAAACTCGTCTGTTTTTGCGACACGATGGTAAATTTCAAAGCTTTTAAACAAAAAGGGGGACGTGTTAGGTGAAAACCGTGATTGTTTTACCTAATTGCATTTCTCATTTTCGACCAGATTCACCGGTGTATATGTACAGTATGGGAGGGATGGCTGAGTACTGTGTCACACCAGCTCACGGGTTAACTCCTCTACCAGAGTCCTTGCCCTACACTGAATCTGCGATTCTAGGGTGTGCTGTTTTTACAGCATATGGTGCTATGGCTCATGCTGCTGAGATCCGTCCTGGAGATTCCATTGCAGTCATTGGAATTGGTGGTGTTGGCTCCAGGTATTTTACATATGGCACTGTCATTTATTACCTGATTTGAGGATAGTTGCAACCTGATCTGGTTTTAATTGCTTCTCGTATGACCATAACCATCTATGAGTTGTTGCTTCAGTTGTTTGCAGATAGCGAGGGCTTTTGGAGCCTCAGATATTATTGCTGTGGATGTTCAGGATGATAAATTGCAGAAGGCCAAGACACTTGGTGCTACTCATATTGTCAATGCTGCTAAGGAAGATGCTGTTGACAGGATAAGAGTATGGTTGATCAAGGCTTATTTTCTTTGTGAAGATAAACCACTGATCGATATTAATATGAAAAACTGCTTCTTCTTCGCAGGAAATAACCGGTGGGATGGGTGTTGATGTTGCTGTTGAAGCATTGGGAAAGCCTCAAACTTTCATGCAGTGCACACTAAGTGTGAAAGATGGTGGAAAAGCTGTGATGATTGGACTCTCACAAGCTGGTTCCGTTGGAGAAATAGACATAAACCGACTTGTTCGTAGGAAGGTATGGGTTCTTACTCTCTCTACCTACTTAGAAGAAAATCTCTGATGCTGAGAGTGTCTTTTAAGTAAGATCGTGATGTTGAATCTCTTTTCCTTTTTTAACATTTTTGTGAAGATAAAAGTGATAGGGTCATATGGAGGAAGAGCAAGGCAGGATCTTCCTAAAGTAGTGAAATTGGCAGAGTCAGGGATTTTCAATCTAACAAACGCAGTTTCAAGTAAATACAAGTTTGAGGATGCAGGAAAAGCATTTCAAGATCTCAACGAAGGCAAAATCGTGAGCCGAGGCGTTGTTGAGATACTATAACTACATCTATTTGATTCTTGTTTGGTAATGACTGCTTCATACCTGATTCACTGAGTTCCTTTTTTATTAGTTTCTACAATCTTCAGACAAGTTCTTACTTGGGGTTGCTTCTATGTGCATAGCAATGTCTTCAGAGTTGTCTTCTTTGAACATTATCCTTAGATATCAATAAAGATGAAGCATGTATGTGAAACCATTTTAATATTTTTTGTTCACCGAGATTCTTCATGCTCTAAGCTAAAAGTTATCAATAATGCATAAATCTAAGCTTAAACAATGAGATCAATATGACAATTTTACATGACTTAACAACATTAAAACAATATTCATGATTTATCCTAAACTTCAGAATGTTCATAGTGGTTGCAGAGTCCAAAAATTGGTTCGAGTTTCGATATTGAATTTTCCAATTGCAAAAGAAAAAAAACTTTGATACTATCTCTAACTTTTACGTAGCTACTTCCACATACATGTATCTTTTGTATTGCCCATACACAACCTTTTTTTTTTTTTTTTTTTTTCACATACAAAANCTTGAATCGGTGTTACTTACTAAGAAATGTAAGAGAAAAAAAGAAGTGAACTGGAATCTTTTTATAAAACTTGAATTTTTGTTACCAATATAGTTACTAGACAGTGAAAAGAAAAACCTGTAGTAACTAGACATAAATTTACTGCGTTGTTTTTCTTTTCAACAATTTGTGTCTCTCAACAGTTAAAATATGTTTATTTCTTCCCTCTTTCACATTTTTCCTTATCTCTGAAGAGTCTGATAACTGAGATTATTAAAAGAGACCAAAAAAAAAAAAAAAAAAAAATTATATTACTGGTGTCTATAAAACTGATGATAATAATCAATTGTACTAATAATATCGATGAATTTGTTAAATAGAAAAGGATATTTAAATGTGTAAAAGATAATATTAAAAGTTGTTGGACCAAGTGGCTAAATTACAAATCTACTTGCCATTTTCTCAGCGTCGGCTGCTTCATAACGTCACCGTTTTGGAAAAACGCAATCTTCTCCTTCCGTCTCACCGGAATTTTCTCGCTTTTGTCTACTCTCTTCCGTCGCCGACGCTCTCCAAGCTGAGCTCGTCCGACGAACATTTATCTGATCTCCTTATCCGGTCAGATCCCTTACGTATTTTTATTTCCCTGATCGTTGGTTTTTAAAAAAATATTTATAGATCGTGTAGGTCTTGAGCTTTGATTGGAATTTGAAATTGGTATCGAATCTTTAGGTCTTTGATTAGGTTAAGCCACCGTTGCTCCGGGTATGGAATTTTAGGGGTTTTTTTTCTTTCTGATTATTGGTCTCTGGAGCTTGATAATTCAGCTGAACTTCATCCTTTTTTTTTCCTTATCGATTATGAAATCTCGGGTTTTCGTTTCTGGGTGTAGATGAGTTCGATTTCAAAGACGTCAATTGCTGAATTTCATGTTTTAGGTCTGAATTTGGAATTATCAGCTAATGCTTAGATGTTTCGTTTAGAATATGGTTTGTGTAAGTCTATGATGAGTTCTAGATCTTATTATGTGAAGATTCTCATTGTAGTAGCTTTTACATGTATCCTTCCTTGTAAGTAATTTGGATCATTTGATTGAATTTTCATAAGTATTTGTAGATAGAATGGTTCTTCTATGAATTGCTTACCTCTATTTGTAGATAGATTACATGTATGTACCGTTCGAAATACACATTTTGTTTGGCTGACTATCCAAACTTTTGTTCAAATTTTCAGGAAAGCAAAAATCCTAAACTCCAAAGAGGAAACCGGGATGGTTTTGTTTTGTTAGACTTTACTGTTTTCGATCTGCATGGTAAGGACATTTAGGTAGAGAGTACTAAAAGCAATGGGAGATGGGAGTTCCACTAGATCCAACAGCTCAAACAGCAGTAGTGAGAAACCAGAGTGGCTGCAACAGTACAATCTTGTTGGTAAGATTGGTGAAGGCACTTATGGTCTTGTTTTCTTAGCTAGAACCAAGACTCCGCCTAAAAGACCAATTGCTATCAAGAAGTTTAAGCAGTCTAAAGATGGAGATGGAGTTTCCCCAACTGCGATCCGTGAGATCATGTTGCTCAGAGAGATTTCCCATGAGAACGTCGTGAAGCTTGTGAATGTCCACATCAATTTTGCAGACATGTCTCTGTATCTTGCTTTTGATTATGCCGAGTACGATCTCTATGAAATTATCAGGCACCACAGAGACAAAGTTGGCCATTCGTTAAACACATACACAGTTAAGTCTTTGCTCTGGCAGCTTCTCAACGGATTGAACTATCTTCACAGTAATTGGATTATACACAGAGATTTGAAACCGTCGAATATCTTGGTTATGGGTGATGGAGAAGAACACGGAATTGTGAAAATAGCTGATTTCGGGCTTGCACGGATATATCAAGCTCCGTTGAAACCGCTATCGGATAACGGAGTTGTGGTCACAATCTGGTACCGTGCACCAGAGCTGCTTCTTGGATCGAAGCACTACACGAGCGCCGTCGATATGTGGGCGGTTGGATGTATATTTGCGGAATTACTTACTCTCAAACCGTTGTTCCAAGGAGCAGAGGCAAAGTCGTCTCAACCCCCTTTCCAATTAGACCAGCTCGACAAGATATTCAAGATCTTAGGCCACCCAACAATGGATAAATGGCCAATGCTTGCTAACCTTCCGCACTGGCAGTCTGATCTTCAACACATTCAAGCTCACAAATACGACAGCGCGGGTCTACACAATGTGGTTCACTTAAATCTGAAAAGCCCCGCATATGATCTCTTATCCAAAATGCTGGAATACGATCCGCTAAAGCGGATCACAGCTTCACAAGCGCTAGAACACGAGTATTTCCGGAAGGATCCTCTCCCGGGACGGAACGCATTTGTAGCCACCCAACCGATGGAGAAGAATGTTAATTATCCGACTCGTCCGGTCGATACAAACACGGATTTCGAAGGCACGGCGAGTATCAATCCGCCTCAAGCAGTAGCAGCTGGAAACGTAGCAGGGAACATGGCAGGAGCTCATGGAATGGGCAGTAGATCGATGCCAAGACCAATGGTTGCACATAACATGCAGAGGATGCAACCTCAAGGCATGATGGCTTATAATTTCCCAGCACAGGCAGGGATGAACCCGAGTGTTCCGCTGCAGCAGCGCGGGATGGCTCAGCCGCATCAGCAGCAACAGCTAAGAAGGAAGGATCCCGGAATGGGTATGTCAGGTTACGCACCTCCTAACAAGACCAGACGTCTCTAATAAAGATGATAAGGTAAAAATCGATATATCATCATCAATCTCGGTTTTTTTCACCTCGTTAGAATCTGTGTTTTGCCGCAGAAGAAAGCGTGGTGATTTGCTTTAGAGTAGAATAGATTGTAATGCAGCATGTGATTTCTTGCTATTCATATGAATGGATCCTGTAGTTTTGTAAAAACATCCTCTCATGTGTTTGTCTTAATGAGAGCCAATCTAAGTTAATGGTTTTTATTTTTTAAAGGTCGTTGTTGCTTAAGAAGTTCGAGCTACTTAGACATTTTTGAGATGTGAAGTAAACAGGAATACTGGAATCAACATCAAACTGAATAAAGGATATTATCTAGTTTATTTGTTATCTGGAGTTGAAATAAAATTTACTGGGATCGGATTTAGTATTTACTTTTAGCAAATAAACAAAAAAGAAACGAAACTGAATTCGCAAATTTAAAAACATGGCAAACAGTTGTAACTTATTAACGGACAATTTTACACGCATTACATATTGTTTGAGATAAAAATTGGCATCAAGATTTGGGCGAACTACTCAATGTAATGTATATAACTTGTATGAGACGACCCAATGTCATGTGTAACTTAGACTACTTAGTTTAAGGGAATGGTAAAGGGCCTAGTACTTGTTGTATCTTTTGGTCATTTAGACTGGCCTAGTGTTTGGACCTCATCTTACAAAAATTTGAACAACTTGATAGACAAAACCACTTTTATCATGTATTCCACGAACACTAGACAGCAGAGTCACGTTACTGATGAGTGATCAAATCACATGAAATTTTTTTTTTTTTTTAATATGAAAGTTTTTATGCACTAGCGACTGCCCAACCCCTGACAAAGATTGTGGTAAAGTAGTCCTCATGGGGGTAGGGGTTCAAAAAATATCACTGACATTATGTCGATTTAGTTTGTGATTCCACGAGTTCCACGATCTTGAGAATACATATCTTCTAGAAAAAGTAATAATACAAAATAGCCAGCGTATAACCTAAATAATTTCAGTTTTTTTGTCGTCAACCAAAATAATTAAAGTAGGTAGACAAAAAAATATCCACGTAAGTGATGCTACACTCAAATGTACTACTAACGCTATATATTAGGACCAAAAGAAATCGCGACTATATATTTCCGACGTAAACGAAGCAATATAATTGAAGATTTAAAAGCATGGAGATGGAGAGAAACCAAGACACATCTTCGCCGGAAATCCCCGTCATTGATCTAAGTAACCACGATGAAGATCTTGTGGCGCGTGCCGTGGTCAAAGCGAGCGAAGAGTGGGGGATGTTCCAGGTGGTTAACCACGGAATCCCGACCGAGTTGATACAGCGGTTGCAAGAGGTGGGATCGCACTTCTTTGAGCTACCCGAGACGGAGAAAGAAGCCGTAGCGAAGCCAGAGGACTCTATGGACTTTGAAGGATACATGACCAAGTACGAGGATGCTGATAGAAACTCATGGGTCGATCATCTCTTTCATAGGATCTGGCCACCTTCGAAAGTCAACTACAGATTCTGGCCAAAGAATCCTCCGGAATACAGGTCCAAGATCTATCTACTTATTAATTATCGTCATTTGGTTTTAAGTAGTTACATGTCTTATGAAACTTAGAATCAATATTTTTGATTACGAATTTTGACAGGGAGGTGAATGAGGAGTACGCAAGTCACATGAAGAAACTAGCTGAGAAAGTCATGGAATGGTTATCAGAAGGATTAGGGTTACAACGTGAGGCGTTATTGGAAGCTCTAGGCGGCGAAAAGGTGGAGTATGTAATGAAGATCAATTACTATCCACCTTGTCCAGATAGGGATTTGGTCGTTGGAGTTCCTGGTCACACCGATGTCGGTGGGATCATACTCCTATAGTCGCTAATCAGGTTTTAGGACTCCAAGCATTCAAAGATAACCACTGGATCGACGCCAAGTGTACCATTTCCGGGATCTTCGTCATCATCGGCGATCAAGTCGTGGTAAGAAATTTATCAAATTAAGAGACTGTGCATCAGAATATCCTCTGGTTATTAATAGAAATAATGCACCATTGGTTTTTAAAGAAATTCCATATATAAGTTTCTGTTTTTGGAATTATGGATTTGGCAGAGGATGAGCAATGGCAAGTATAAGAGTGTGGTGCATAGAGCGACGAGAGATAAGGAGAAGACGAGACTCTCGTGGCCGGTTTTTGTGGAATCTAACCCTGATCAAGTCTTCGGACCTTTGCCGGAACTAATTTCCGGCGATGATAGTGCTCCCAAATTTAAGCCTTATGTCTACAAAGATTTCAAATTTCGTAAGATCAAGAACCTTCCTCTCGACTGAGATGAAAATCTCATAACAGAGAAACAGATGAGAGATCGTGATAGAACTGTTTCGTTATTGAGTTATTGAGTCTGCTTTAATAATTAGTGTTGAAGTTTTCATCTATATATTTAAATAAAACCAAAAAAGAAAAAAAAAAAAAGAAAAAAAGAAAAAGGTTTCCATCTATATTATTATCAAATTACAGCATTGTGTGTGTGGTGTGTTTACGTATTTGATATAAATCAAATTTGGATTGTAACGTTTTAACCGCATTATTTGTTCTACGTTGATTTCTTGTTTATTTAATTTGCCTACCACTCATCACGTGTGGATTTTATAACACGGCATACATACAACGACTACTCAATAACGTAAGTCTCGGTGTTTTATCTGCGTTACGCACTAATGCAAACACTTTAAAAAAGTTTGTTATAATCAATGCCGTGAGATTCGCAACACGAAGATAACGTACGGAAGCATTTTGGACAACTGATGCAACTTTGTTAATCTTTTTTGGCGAGGTCTCAAAAACCAAACAAAAATAAAATCAACGAAGCCACTTTTTCGTTTTTCTAGACGGAAGTTAATCTTCATTTCCATCATCGCTTTTTTCCATTTATAGTTATAATGTATATTATACTTTTCTAGATTCAATGAAATAATTCTTTTTTTTTCAGAAAAATAATTTGTTCTATTATATGTTAAGTAGATCATGTAATACATTCATTTATGATAACTTACTTATAAAATAAATTAAACTTTATTTTTTTGTATTAAGAATATGCTTAAAACACAAATAAATATTTGTTTATGAAAATAAATACTTACCATTACTAATATCTTTTTTTTTTTTTAAACATCTACCAATATCTATCTTTTAATATTTTATGAGATACGCACTACAAAATACTAATATAGCAATGAGGCAATATTTTGAGTGTAATGCGGGTATCTTTTAGTAGTATATTAATTCTTTTACATACCCTTTATTTAAAAATTTAACAATATATATATATATATGTAATAAACACACACTGAGAGTCGGAGACAACTGGCTATCCTTGCAAGTAATAGGCTTGAACTTTGAGGGATTATCGCCACTGATGAGCTCCGGCAATGGTTCGATGACCACATCAGGATTAGCATCCACAAAAATCGGCCATGACATCCTCTGCTTTTCTTTATCCACTAATGCTCTATGCAACACGTTCTTGTACTTGCCATTGCTCAGCCTCTGTAGAATCCACAAAAATTGATTAATCTTTTAAACCAACTGAACGAGATCATTTCATTAAATCATACGGGGACTAACAAACCGTTATTTGATCGCCAATGTTGATGGTTATGGTAGAGGGAATGTAATGGACATCGACCCAGCGATCGTCCTTGAGAATCTGAAGCCCTGGAACTTCATTGGTGACGATGATTGCGATTCCTATGATATCAGTGTGCTCAGGTACTCCCAGAGTCAATTCTGGTTTCGGGTCAGGAGGATAATTGTTGATCCTCATTACATACTCTGTTGATTCACTGCCAAGACCTTGTATCAAGGCCTCACGTGGTAACCCTAATCCCTCTGATAAATACCCCAAAATCCTCTCTGATAGCTTTTTAGTCTCCTTTGTGTACTCTTCAGTCACTTCCCTATAATGGCCATGTCCCAAACAACCAAACGATTAATATACGAGTTTTTTTTTTCATGCGGTTAATAGATGGTTAACATGAAAAAAATCAATATAATGAATTGGATACGAAAAAAAAAAAGGAGATGAATGGTATATACAGTATATATATATATTTTTTCATGTTCTTTTTTTTTCCGACTATTTTGCATGTTCTAAAAATGTGTTTTACTATTTTATTTTTACCATTAAAAAAATTCATTGAGTTTTTATTTTTTCACGGTATAAATATAATTTTGCTATATATTAAACATTTTAAAATATAATTACAATAAATAAAAGATCATCATGCAAATCTCAGCTTTTTAAAAGAATGTAGTTTTTTTTTTTTTTTTGTCATCAGCTCAAATACTTTTTAGTATTAAATCATTCAATTATTTCGTCAATTCATAACTGTTCATATGACATACAACTCATTTTCCATTAAAATGTGCTTATTTTCATTGTTTATTCCTTTCATATTCAACATAAATAGTTAGATCTTAAAAATACTTCATCCTATGTGCTATTTGTTCCTAACTAGACAATCATTTGTAGCCAAAGAAAGATTAGTACCTGTATTGAGGAGGATTTTTGGGCCAGTAATTATAATTGATGCATGAGGGTGGCCATAGTCTGTGAAAAAGATTCTCAGTCCAAACCTCTCCTTTTACATACTTGAGATTCGTCGTGTAACCTTCAAAGTCTTTGGAGCCATCTTCTTTTGCTACGGCTTTCTTATCCGCCTCCGGTAGATCAAAGAACTGTGTACCAACCTCCTTCAACCACCGTATCAAATCCATCGGGATTCCATGATTAACCACGTGAAAAATACCCCACTCTTCGCTAGCTTTCACCACCGCACGCGCCACTTGCTCTTCGTCTAGGTTGCAGCTTAGATCGATGATAGGGATCGTCGCGGGCAGAAGAGACTGTGGAGATGTGTGTTGATCTCTCTCGACCTCCATGATTGTCGCTGGGAATAATGGCGTACAGTAGAATTAAGTCGAAACTGGATCGTAGGTTTAAAGAGTGAAAGTTTGTGATGAGTGCACAGTTCCGTTTTTAAGTTTGCTTACAGACAAAAAATCTCACCTACTCCCTTATGTAGATTTTGTTTATTATATACTACTACAATATACTTAAAAATAATAAATCACTATACCATCCTAAAAGCATCTTTTATACTTAGGCCATGAATGGTGACATAGACCGCACTCAAAACCGCACCGCAACAGTGCTGTAACAGTGTCAAAATCTCTGCATATACATATGTATCTATGTATTTTCGTTACTATTTGAACCGCACCGCACTTCTCCTGCACCGCAAAACGCAGTCACCATTCGGATCCTTAAAATACTGAAATCCAAATTCATTAAATCAGAAATTACAAAAAATGTTTTTGTCATTGTGCTAATGACTTTAGAAAGCATCTTTTATCCTTTGAAATGGTAATTCTACATAGGTTGTTTTTTTTTTCAACGTTTTTCATCAATCACGGGTCACACACAACTAACAATCCTACTCCTTAATTCTTAAAACCCAATCATCGCCTTATGTTTTCGAGGCTCTCAAATTTCTCATGAACCTTATTTTGTTGCTAAAGACATAATCGGAAAATAATTCCAAAACATCGCCAGGATATGTCGGTTTGAGCATTGCGTTTTTTATCGATCTTATGCATTGCTAAATTCACTGAAGATAAAACCAAGTCGAATTGTTCATCAGTATTCGAAATGATCGGACATGACGAATCGATTCTATTTTTTTATAGCAATGTTTCTTTAGGACAACACATAAAACCATTACATTAACAGAAGGGATGATTTCATAATACAAAATTCTCAGGCTCTACCGATGAAACAAAATTCAACTCGCTACACAAGAATTATTTCATCCGTTCATCAACCCGTACACAACGTCCTCAAAACAGAAGATTGTGACTCAGGGTTGGGTTATAGAAGATTCTAGAACATTCTAGATCCTACTGAGGACCCTCTCGGCCGCTGCAATAGTGAACTGTATATCCTCGAGAGAGTGAGCCAAGCTCGTAAACCCGGCCTCGAACTGAGACGGTGCAAAGTAAACACCTTCTTCCAACATTCCCCTGAAAAACCTACCAAACTTCTCGGCGTCGCTCTTCTTTGCGTCCGCAAAGTTGTAGACCGGTCCTTCTGTGAAAAAGAAACCAAACATACCTCTTATGTAACCGCCGCACATTGGATGCCCAGTTTTCTTTCCGGCTTCTAAGATTCCGTTGGTTAGCTCCTTTGTGATCTTGTCCAAATACTCGTATGTTCCTGGCTGCTTTAGCCGCTTCAGCGTGTGAATCCCTGCGGTCATTGCCAGCGGATTACCACTTAGAGTCCCAGCTTGGTACATGGGTCCTGCCGGCGCAACCTACAAAAAAAAACAAAAAGATTATTTTCAAAAACGGAAATCCAAAACGAAAAACAGAATGGCCACTACTACTTTTGAAGTTTCTAAAAAGTAAAGAGCCAGATCTTACCATTTCCATAATATCGCGTCTCCCACCGTATGCCCCCACGGGAAGACCCCCACCGATGATCTTTCCAAGCGTTGTTAGATCAGGCGTGATTCCAAAGTATTCTTGGGCTCCACCATAAGCTAGACGGAAGCCCGTCATTACTTCATCGAAGATGAGAAGAACACCATTATCTTTAGTCAGCTGGCGTAAACCGTTGATGAATTCCGGTGTAGGTTGGATGAATCCAGAGTTACCAACAACAGGTTCGAGAATAACCGCAGAAATCTCGCCTCTATGCGCCTCAAATAGCTTCTCAACAGCTTCGATATCATTGTACGGAGCTGTTAAAGTATCTGAAGTAGCTGCTTTAGGGACACCTGGTGAGTCCGGTAGCCCTAAAGTAGCAACACCACTGCCGGCTTTAACAAGGAAAGCGTTAGCATGACCATGATAGCATCCTTCAAACTTGATGAATTTCTCTTTGTTAGTGAAGGCTCTGGCAAGACGGAGCACACCCATACACGCTTCAGTACCAGAGTTGACAAACCGAACCATTTCAATGCTCGGAACAGCTGATATAACCATCTCAGCTAGAACATTCTCTAGAAGACAAGGAGCACCAAAGCTTGTTCCTTTCTTCATCGTCTCAGCTAGAGCCGCGAGAACCTGCACCAGATTTCGATATTTCATCAAAACAGAAGCTCAGGAAACTTGTGTTTGCACAAGTAAAGGAACGAGAAACGGTACCTCATCATCGGCATGACCAATAATAGCTGGTCCCCAAGATCCAACGTAGTCAATGTACTCATTTCCATCAATGTCCCACATTTTGGAGCCTTTAACGGAATCAATCAAAACAGGTTGTCCACCAACGGATTTGAAGGCTCGAACAGGGGAATTCACACCTCCAGGCATTAGATTCTTCAATAAAAAGAAACCATTTTGTCCAATAGTCAGGACTAAAAGGGATATAACAATGAATTACATTTCTATGCGAAAAATGATGTATTAGAAAGCTAAGGCAAGCCAACGTTGTGAAACGAAAACATGAATCATCAAGTCCAATGCGCCAAAATCATATCACTTCGTGACGAATTTCGAAAAAGATTCAAATTGAATTGACTAATTGAAATTGCGACAATTTCTCGGATTCGGACAAATTCCAAAAGAGACAACTTTGTATTCTGAACTAAGATTCTCATGAACTGATAATTCTGCAGACACCATACAATCCTTTCGAAATGTCATTCAAATTTCAATCAGAAAGGAATTAAAAACGATTAGAATGATACGAAATATAATCAATGAAAAGACCAGAAGAGTAACGATCGGGACGAAATCAAAGATAGAACCTTAGCAGCATTGAAAGCTTCTTCGGATTTCTGAAGAGTGAAACTTTTCTTCTTCTCGTCGACGGAAACAGACATCTTGATGCAGCATCGGGTAGAGGAAACTCGCTTGGAGATCTTCGAGGAGCAAGAAAACCCCAAAGCAGTTCCCGATCCCGTAAGCGTCGCCGACATCTTTGCTCTCTTTCTAAAACTCGCTGTCTCTAGCGGTCGGAATTGGGTAATCGAAGTGGGTGGGCTTCTCAGAGAAGAAGAAGAAGAAGAAGAGTCAACAAGATAAGGCGATCCCGAGCCACCGGGTTTTTATATCTCCAAACCGGGTCGGATCGACCCGGTTATCGAAATCAGTCAAATCATTTTAATTATATGCGGAATTATGATATTATTGGTTTTTAAAGATTTGTAAAACTATATAAAGATTTGTAATAGATGAAAATTATAGATTTGAGCTCTCAATGAAGACCATTTTAGTAACACAATAACTTTCTTTATTGAACTTGATAATTTAACATCTTAGTTACATTTTTGCTCCACGCGACGAGCAACATTACATATATACGACCACACGTAATCGTTCATCATTATTTGTTTTATAAATCATAATTAATTCAAAGACATATACATAAACCATAAATAATTAATTATTCATATTTCCATAAGCCCTTGGAACACTTTCATAGCCGAACCAGGAAGTCCAAGTAGCACATTGATACTCTTGGTGTCACTTCCACATGGCAAAAACAGAATCACTTCCTTCTCAGGTAAACCGACCGGTCCAGACACAACCGGTTCACCCCAACCGAAATCCTTAGTATGAAATGATAGTTTTGCCCACGACGTGATCAGAAGCGTCGCCGTTAGACTCGGCCTAGCCCGAGTCACCTCGAAGTAATCAATCGCTGACCTCATGAAACCGTCGTTGACCATTTCAACGGCTCTTTTGACCAGACCCACCGAATGAGAAAGAGGGTTTGAAGTCACTTCGCCTGCCGTTGTAACGGAATAAGTGAATACAATCCCGTTTCCGGAATATCCTTTAGGAAGTTCCGGAACGAATCTCGGCCGTCCATCTGCAGCAAAGAGTAGTTTTATCCGTTGATCTGCTTTAAGCCCTAAGGCTTGACAACGTGCTCTCCATAGAAACCCGGTTAGGGTTTGAAAAGTCGTGGATCTTGTGTCTGCCATGGTCTTGAGCTTCTCGAGTTTTTCAGGTCCAAAGAGGAAGGATTTGTAGACTAGTTTCTCGTCCGAGTAGAGTTTTCCGGTGCATGAGATGTCTTCGAGGTCCTCGAACTCGTTATGTGGGAAATCAATCTTTGGTGGGGTTCGGGGTCGGAGAAGTGTGCGGTCCAAGAAAGGTGGAACGGAGAGAGGAAGGCCACGAGCCGTCTCGGCCCAAGAGTTGAGGAACTCCATTGCTGCGATACCATCAAACATATTGTGGTTCATACCTAGTCCTAGCACGAATCCTCCACATTTGAAATTTGTCACCTAACAAACAAATTAAACAAACAAAGTTGTATGGAAGCATCGTATACATTGCATCGGATATCAACTAAAAATGTTTAATTCAGTCGTATGAACTACTAACGAATGTGCTACCAAGAAAGGCGTATATCAAAAAATTATATGTTGAATTGCTTATTGGCAAATAAAAATCTGTCGACAGACGACGATCGCAATAATCTTCTACAAAAAGAATATTTGGATATGTTTCAAATATAAATACTTTTGACAAAAATATATATGTATTTGTTAGTGGGAATAATATTTTTGACCTATTTTCGTTTTGTACAATTAGCGTATTTAGATGCATACATGATAGTGAATCCATATTAAAATAATTCTACTATATAATATATTTATTTGAAACCAATATCGGACCAAACCCTAATTCAGGCCATGTTCGTTCACTCACACAAAACAACAAGCAAAAAGAGTATCAATTGATCAACCCCTTACCTGAACAACCACTGGTGGAATCTCAAGAATATTCCGAGCACCGGGAACGTCGTAAACCAGCTTTTCAAGAGTCTCCGGTTGGTCAATCTCCGATATTGCCTTCTTTATCTTCTCTATCCCACAATTGGCCTCAGCTTCCACCACCACAACTCCTTCTCCGGTGCAATCCACAGCAATCTTTCCTTCGGGACTGATCGTAAGCCTCCCGGCGGCAGGATAGTAGTGGACAAGAACCTCCGAGAGTGACTTCTTGATGACTTCATAGGATTCTTCGTTGGATCTTGAGTTTGATTTGAAGTAGTAGAATGTTTTCACGATGATGGCGATGTTTTGATCGAGATTTGAAAGATAGTGAAGACCTTTGGGAGTTTCGGTGGCTGGAGAGACCAAAACAGGTTCTTTTCGGGTTACCACGAGCTCGAATGAGTCGGCCATTTTTAGGGTATTGTCGGTGAAGAAAAATCAAAGATGTTTTTTGGAGAATTGAGGCTGGATTTGATTAATTTCTAGGGCGATTTTATCAAAGGGGTTAAGTAGAGGCTAGGGTTTGAGGTTAATTGTGGTACAAGTTAAGATTTCAGCAAATGGTAGAAGAAAGAAGAGAGAGAGACGAGTCTTGAGGAACACATGTTAATCTGGCGAGATGAATACTATAAAAACATGGAATGATTAGGGATGTTGTGACGAGTTGGAATGGTCTTCAAAATAATTCCTCCCTTTTTTTATTTGCATGCATTTAATTAACTGCTAAAATGATATGTTGAAAGATTATGATTCATTTACTTAGTAGATTGATCCCATCTAAAATTGGGCGGATGTGATCCTGCTTTTTTCAAAACCTCAAAATTTTATGTGTATAATTTTGTTCAATCCGAAATTTTTTGTTTCAGCGCAACATTTTCAATGCTAGTTTGTTAGAATCTATAAGATAGTGCGAATGGAAACAGAAGTAAGGTTTCATGAAGGCCGGCTCAACGGTAGTATGAAAAGCTATAGGTATATGAAAAATAACCCCTGATTACATGTAAAGTTGTAAACTATCTTCTTCTTCTTTTTTTCGTTAAAGATGTACGTAAACTATTAATTTGAACCATAAATGTTAGCTTTTCGCGGATTCTATATAAGCAAATACACGTTATATGTGTCAAGAACTGACCACAATTGAATCGTTAATTTTTATATAGTTAGAGATGTGAATCATTTGTAAGATGTTACTATTTCATCAGTAATACTATGATGTAGGTAATATAAGAAAAAAATGTTCCAAATTAATGCGTAGGTGTGGTAAGTCGATAAAACAATTGAATACATATATTTAACAGCTGGTGGTTGATTGATATATAAATAGATAAATGTCAAATGGGGTCATCTGTAATCAGTCTATGTAAATAAGTATGTTATTGTGATTACGTTTACATTTAAGCTGTAGAGCCTTGACTTGTATTAACAATAGAGTGCTGATTTAATTTCAGTGTTAAAATATAGGGAGTTGGTAGCTATGGTCTCCTCTTTTTTGGTCAACGATGGCTAATAGTCTTAACTCTTAAGCCACCAAATTATAACCAAACCCTTCACAAACAAGGTAACATTTTGGATAGTACTATAGCTTTCTTTTAATATAAAGATACCTCCGATAATGATTTAGTAGTGGATTCTATAAATAAATAGCATTAGTTGTACTAACCCTATATTGATTATTGAATGTAACTTGGCGTCAAGAAAAACCGAATTCACTTCTCCACCAAATCCAAGATTTCATTAGGTAATTAATTCTTTTTGGTCGGCGACAAAAAGGAATGTGTTTTCATATCAACAAAATATGTAATGCGAATTTAAACATAAGTAGTAACATACATTAAAAGATACGGATTGTGCTTATTACATTACATAATGTAGAGTATTTTTTGGAACCAAAAGTTGAAACTTTGGTTTCATGATCCTACAAATCTGAAAACAGAATAATATAAAATACACGAAGATGTCTCAAACTAAACCCAGAAAAATAAAAATTATCCTATCAAGCTACTAAATAGAACAAGGATTAGAGAACCTAACCGGTAACAGCTACACAAGAAAAGAAAAAAGACACTTCAACTACATAGTGAGACTATAGAGATTACACAGAACAAAGTATTCGACACTCTCTAAAAAGTATCACTTGCTCTGATTCACACAGGAGTTGTATCAGTTTTTTCTTCCCTTCACATCAGATTTTGAGAGAAGAATAACAAAACTCTAACCTTAATCCTTTTGCTAGTCTTTTTCTTCTTCCTTTTCTTTGTCACTTTCAGCCTCACCTTTTTCCTCTTCTTCTTCTTCTTCTCCTCCTTTTTCTTCTTCCTTCTCTTTGTCACTTCCAGCCTCAGCTTTTTCCTCTTCATCTTCTTCTTCATCCTCTTCATCATCAGTCATTGCATTTATGGCATCTGTGATAACATCCTTCACCTCTGGTTTTCTATGCGACAGTTCGACACCGAAATGATCACCTGACATTATCACAAACTGCATATGTTACCAAAAAGCTACTCAACATTTGTCAAGAATAAACATGGATTGCGAAATAGATAATAAAAGCAAAACCCAAGAACATACTTAGCTTCTGCAGAATATCTGATAGTGTAGCCTGTTATCAAGGAAAAAAAGTGTATGAGAACATTTATTCAAGGTTTTTGGACCATTACATAGTATTTGGATTTGGGCAAATCGAAACATCTTACCGTATTGAAGTCTACTTCCTTCAGAATTTTGGACACCACTTCAAGCATCTCTTCTCTGGTGGGTTCTGCTTTGGCTTTGCCTTTCTTAGTGGCTTTTCCTGCATCCCATCCATGATAGAAGGTATAAAGCAATCAGCTTCAAAGACAAATAAATTATTTCCTCAAAACATAAATCGAACAAGGCTAAGCCGTAGAAGCAGCTGAGAGTGGTTGTAACCTTTCTCTTTAGATCCCTTAGCCTGTGGCTTACTCGGCTGTTTCTTGCTTTTCTCTTTAGAAGACTCGACGTGATCAACTTTTTGCTTCTTAGCTGGTGATAAAGTTGACTTCGCAATTTGTTTGGAGGACTTTTCACCAGATTTTGCAGAACCTTTGGCAGAAGCTTGTTTATCCTTACCTTTAGATCCTGAACTCTCCTCGACAGTTTTTTTCGACGAGCTCTTCTTATTGGGTGGTTTCTCATCCTCTGCTTCATCTTTCTCATCTTCAGTTTCAGTCTCTTCATGGTCACTTTCTACCTCTGGCACTGCATCATCATCTTCATGAGAATCATTAGTTCCTTCAGAACCAGCATCTCCCTCATCCTTGCCTTCTTGCTTGTCAGATGGAAGATCTCGCTTTTTTGTTACCCTTTTCCTCTACATAGTAACAAAACATACATACACATGAGATGATTGTACAACCCATGGCCAACTGCTAATAAAACAAGTCACATAGATGAAAAGGCATATAATAACTCATGTGAATGATTATAATCTGACCATCATACACATTTTAAATCAAAATTCACATCCATGAGGAAAAAATTATAAAATAAGCTATAGAAGGCGCCAGTAGCAGGCAAGGAATACAAATAATATAACTGAGATAATAACAAAGTACAAACCTTGGCTGGGGTGTCCGAAGATTCTCCAGATTTCCCCTTTTTTTGTGTGCTCTTACGCTTTTTCGCCTGCAAAAAAAGAATTCAATACTCCCATTGAGAATGAACATGTAGAACAATAATGTACTGAATCATTAACCAAAAACAAATAATGTACTGAATCGAACAGTACCTTTTCCCTATCAGCAATTACAACATCTCTAGTTTCCTTGGGAGATTCCAAAAATTCTAGCACTTTGACAGCTATTTCTTCCTGGTAGTATCAGGATAGAGGATTTCTTAGAATATAGAACAAGGTACAATAAATAAATAGATGGACCATATTCTTATCACTTACTTTTTTCGAGTTACTTCTGCTTATAGGTATATCAAGCACATCACAAAAAACAATTAATTTTTCTTTTGTGCATTTGTCAAGCTTCTCTTTTATTCGTGCTCTCTGCTTCTCCTCCTGAAAAACATTTAAATACAAGTCTCAACAAAAGGAAAAACAGCATACACATCCTGCAAAGCCAGAGTTGTTCACCGGATTTGAATTGGTTATACCTCTTTCTCTGACCATGCAAAGCCAGAAAATTGACCAATGTTTCTCTTAACCATCTGTGCCTGCAGAGAAATTTTCACAAAATGCAATAAGTAGCTATGCACTCAAGCAAAGAAACAATTACAATTCCAAGAGGACTTCCATATTAACAAAGACAGAAGCTTGCAAAGTGAAATTTACATATCAAATGTGGAAACATATGAGCAACTTTTAGAGCACCTTTGCTTTCTTCCCATAAAGAATGGTGTGTAGTAACATCAGGTTGTCATCAGCTTTTCTTTTGGATAGTTTATGAGCCACTGAAACAGATAACATTATCACAAGAACTAAATTGTTCACCCTCAAGTTAGATAAACAAACAAGAGAAAGAAATAAAGATAGAACATGTTCTCATCAACCACAGTGCAGAGTATTCCTCCACAGCACAGTTAGCTACCAAAGAGAAAACCTAATTGAAATCTACCGAAGTAAAACCAACTCACAAACAATAAGTTAATAGGCTAATTGTGATAGCTACAAGAGGAAATGCTCCATCACAAAGCCAGACTATCAGTATTCAATTGGTGGAAGTAATAGAATCCAAGCAAACGAAAAGCCCAAGCTTTTCAAGTGAAATGGTTCTACATATAATCATACGACTGCAGACAGAAAAAATTCTCACAATAGCTATCTCATCATCTAGATCTAAGATGTGGCAAACCAGCAAAGATTGTTCATTATTCTGCTTGGCAACAATTTAGATCTACAAATCAATAATTGACAAGAATTCAATCAAAACAATCACAAATAGAACTGATGCATATACGTACCATTTGGAATTTCCTTGAGAGGTGTTCCACGACCCTACACAGAAAACCATAACAAATTGATCCAATTCCCACAAACACAAAATACGAAAGACAACCAAAAATTCCCATCAAGATACCTTCTCAATTGAAACAGACTTGCTCGGTGTAGCCCGCATAGGAGTAGACAACGAGAAACGCTCAACCTTCTTTCTCTCCCTCGTTGGTCTGTCACTAGTCGGAGTCACCGCCTCTTTCTCCGACGATTTCTTACTTCCACTTCCTTCTTCTTCTTCTTCTTCTTCTTCTTCCTCCTCACTTTCTTCTTCTTTATCTTTCTCCTCCAATTCACCTTCTTTCGCTTCACCCTCTTCTACCTCTCCCTTCTTCTCCTCCTCCGCTTCATCAATTATCGGCGAATCCACCTTTTCTTTCTCTACCTCCTTCTCTTCCTTCGCAGCAGCATCACCAACACCAATTTCCTCTTTCGCCGGAGAATTCACTTCCGGTATCTTCTCTTCTAGGGTTTCAGTCGCCATGTGAGACCCAAACAACAGACTAATCAAGACGGGGAAATGGGTAAAGAAAAAAAAAAACCTAGAATTTCAGATTGTTCTCGCGAGAAACTCGAAAACCCTAATTCAACGATTATGAAGAAGAAACAAAACCAAAATTTGGGGATTTCAAAATTTCTGGTACCAAAAATTAGAACACAAAGGCGGGCTCTTTCCCTCACCCCCAAAATTTTCACCAAAATCAGATCGCGGCAAAACTAACCCAATCAATATATATACATACACATATATATACAACAAACTCGGCCCAATTTTATAACAGGCCTAAATCTGCTCCTAATGAGCCCAATTAAGTTCCGACGTCTTTCTCACTATACAATTCTTTTTTCAAAAAAGCAAAATAGAAAATTGATTTTGGAGGGAAAACCAAAAAAAAAAATCCCTAAATTTCGCCGGCGAAATGCGTAGACGACGCCTGCAACTCCGATACTCCTCCGACGAAGAGGAAGAAGATGAAACTGGAACAAGCGTAGTTGGTGATTCTATTCGAAGCATTGGTGTTGCTTCATCTGTGCAACCGGAAACCTCAGTAGCGTCGAATTCAAACCCTAATCCCGGCGAAGCAATCGCTGAATCGGAAGTTGAGATTATCGACGTCATTGGTAATCCCCCTCCTACACCGCCGGATTCTAGTATTCCTACACCGTATCCAGTGGATCCGTCCGAGTCGGAGTCGGAGTTTGTGAGCGGAACTGACTATGAATCGCCGATCAGTGAGGTTCTTTCTCGATTGGGGATTAAATTGAAGAGGGAGTGGTGGGTCTCTTGTCTTGCTAGACTTGAAAGCTCCGTTCCACAATTTTCCCGCCTCGACGTAACAGCAAAAGCTAAGCATTGCTTCGAGCAATTCCTGTTTTCCGATATGAATTTATGCGGAGGTGGGGTTCTTCCTCGGAATGTTGCGTCTATGAATCTTATAGAACTCGCTGGTCCCTTTGTTCTGCAGGTTATCTGATTGTTTGGTTTATCACTTTTTTGTTGGAACTGTGTATATAATGCACAATCTGTGATTTTGACTGCTTACTTTTTCCAATTTAGGTTGATGAGATTGTTAACATTGGTTGCCCACTCAAGGGCAGGTATGAAAACGCTAATGCAGGGCTTAAGAGGTGCCTTAAGCTGTCCATGACAGATGGTCTTCAACGCGTTTTTGCTATGGAATACAGACCTATTAAAGATCTTCAAGTCTTGGCTCCTGCTGGTTTAAAGGTGGGTTTTTCTTCTTGATGATTGTAGTTTTGGAAATGGTGAATTTCCTGATGGATACACATCTGTGTGTTTTTAGTATAACTACTGACGAGAACAGTTAAATGCAGATTGTTGTATCTAATGTACAAGTTCGGCATGGCCTTTTAATGCTAGTACCTGAGATTGTACAAGTTTTAGGAGGGATGGTTGAAGAATTGGAAGAAGCAAGAAAGCGTCTGGTTGTTGAAGTAAATAAACCTCCAAGAGGAAAAAGGTAGATTTATTTTAAGAAAGTGCTTATGTTTCTCTCACTCATTTCATATTCCAAAGCTTGTGTCATGGTGTCTCTTCAGTTTCTTTGCATCAAGTATTTTACTGATTTCTTTGGATTCAGTTTCTTTGATCTTGAGAAGAGTAACTGGTATGGAAATTGTCTTATGATGCCCTAGTTAAGTGAATTCTGCAACTCTAATTGCTGGCAAATATTTTGATTGGATTTTTGGAAAGATGATGCTTGAAACACATTTTACGCCCACTGCTAGTCATCTATACGATGTGCTTACTCTAATTGCAGTTGTAAATTTTACACTTCCTTTTGAAGTTTTTTGTTGATTTTAACTTTTGCAGAACAAGGAGCGGAGTGGTTCCTTCATTGGCAACCAGAGCAACTCTAGCTGCATGGTCGCTAAATGACAATAATACTGGTAATCATGTAAATAGTTCTACCTCGGGAAATGCTAGTCAAGCTCAGGCCAATGGTCAAGGTAGGGATGTTTCTACATGCTCAGAAAAAAACTACATGTCTGATCAACGAGAAAAAATAGCTGCATGTTTCAAATTTGCATTCCTTTTTCATAATAGAATTCGAGAAATGATGTCTGTCTTTAGATACTTCAGTAACATGAGACAACCACGTTTGAGATTATTAGTGGCTATTAACTCCTTTGAACTAAAACTTTTATGGCAGGCATTCCCCTGAATGTAACGAGAACTAACATTAGATCACAGGCGATGAATGAGCCTCCTGCTTCCACCAATGTGGAAGCTACTGTTTCAAGGGTTGAGCATATGCAGATTGATACTACTTCTGTGCATGGGGAAAGAGCGTTTTCTGATATATACTCAACTTCTAGTAACATTCACTGGCCAGCGGCCAAAGCTGGTACTAGCTGCAGTGGTACAAGATCTTTTTCCAACAACGTTGGCAAAAATACCTTGGATCAACAAACATCTAACGTGACTTCATTTGTTGAAGAAATGCATATTGACAACGGTCGTGTAAGGGATACGACTACTCCTGTATATGGTTCAGGTCCAGGCGTTGTAACAGATGCAGAAGTCAGTAATATGATTGTCGATTTGGAAAGCCCTTTTGTGCTGTCTACAAATGCAGAGAGGCCTTTCACTTACTTAGCCGAATTGTCTCAAAAGTGGGCACTAATGAAAGATACCATGCATTTTGTTCAAGGAAGGATCAAGGTACTAACACCACTTATTAAAGCACTCTCAGCCTTCAATTGGTGCAGGTTTCAACTCTTGTAGCTAAAGTATTCATTTTTTTTGCAGTGCTTTTTAACCGGAGTGAAGAAATTCCAGTTCAAGCAACAGTCTACATATGAGCTTCTTTGCTATGTTGACGATGGTAGTCTCATCTGTGAGATCTTGCTTCATAACGACGTGAGTCTCATCCTTCATTTCTCAAATTTCTTGTCGTACTAGAATGAAATCGTCCATCAGGTCCATGCTATTCCCCTCTGCAGGTTGTACAAACAAAGATAGGTCATTCATCCATGGAAGTCACAGCTGCTCTTTCCCCTTCAGCAGCAACATCAGTAAATGCCATGATGAAAGAAAAACTGAAACGCTTCCAGTTGTTTCTCGCCAACTTCGAGGTAAACCTGCTAACTACTTGCTTCCTAGCATATCAGATTTAGACTATATTTGTTCTATGATCAGATAAATCAAACATAAGTTGAATATAGAAACTTTTTCTAGGACTGAATGTTAAGACCCGAAGCAGACACAAACCAAAAAGACCAAACGATTCAGTAGACTAGAATGTTTTCAAATGATTCATTTTTATGTTACTGCAGGGAATACTGGTGGTAGAAATGAACAGATCATCGCAGTATCCAGTAGCTATTGAAATGAATCAGGGATGTTCATTAACCGATGCCCGGTTACTCTTTGAAAGAATCAAATCTTCTGCAACAACATCCTCAAGCTTAGATCCAGTTATTGTTTTATCTCCTTGATCCAGTAGTCAACTAAAAGTTGGGAAACAGTGAGAGCTTTTTAGTGACCTGACTTCATCTATATCTGCTTAGGTTAATACTTCCTGGTTCAATTAAACCGGGTATTTTAATTTTTGGTAATTAACCTGAACCAGGTAGTATAAATTCCCGGGAAGTAATTCCAGTTCTGCTTCTTTTTAGATAATCTAATTAACAAATAGGTCTTTTTTTTTTCAAACAAGTAGATTAGTTGTGTAAAAAAAAAATTGTATGGACTTATATGTTTTAGATAATAAAACAAAGGTTAAATATATGGCAGATTGTTATGAGTTATTGTTATTTGGTGATCTTGATGAAAAGTATTGCTATAATTTTTATAGCAAAATCCTTTTGAAACTACATATAGCAAAATTCTTGTTCTTAAAAATGTTAGTTTTTGAATTTTAAAATGCCTTTCTTATGGATGCTGTAAATTTCAGGATATTTTTTTTAAGTTTTATTGATTACGGTTTTGGACTTGTTGTTTTACAGATTTTATACTATAGACCCTTAACAAGTAACAACTCATGGATGATATCTCAACTTCAGTTAGAGTTATATTGTGCAAAGTTAAAGGCTTGCAAAAGTTTTCCGTTTTTTTTTCCTGCCAACAGATTTCCGGTTTACATCTTTTCTTATCTGATTTGATGACGCATATTCAACGATCGTCAATTATTAGCAAAAAACAAGAATTGGGATTTGATAAGTTTTGTTTGACTTGAGTGTTGAGTCTTTTCTTCTTTATTGGCCGAATTTAACTCGAGTCTTGTTTAGGGAAAAAATATAGTGTAATGTTCTTTCGGTAGCTTCTTTTTGAAATACAGCAAAGTCTTTTATCAATTCTTTTACTTCTTTTGTAAAAACAGATCGTTTGGGATTTAAGATATCGGTCTAAATCGCCAAAAGCATATGGGCACCCCTGTTTAGTTTAAAATCTGTCAACAAAAAGTCATTGATTTTTTTAATCTATAATATTTTTTCCGCTTTTTATAAAAAAAATGAGTTGAATATATATGTAAGAATTAAGATCATATTTTTAGTTTACACATTAACTAAGATTTAAAATAATAATGCAAAAGAAAACAAATGTCCGGTTGTTCTTCGATTACTCTACTCCAAACGTTTCATTATGCCTAACTAGTTTTTGAACACTAGTTTTTTTCTTTTTCTTTCGAAGTCAAGTTACATCGCTATAAAGCGATTTAAATGTGGACCATTAGCTAATTAGACCTAAAAGAAACGATTTGCAAAGAATGAAAAAAATAACAAAATTAGCCCTCTAGATGTAATGCTACATCGTAGAATCGTAGCACACAATAATAGGTCATCTTCAGCCATCCATCTATGCTTCTTTGCCTTTACACCCACTAAGTGATGGGATTTAAAGACCTTTATTTGTCAATTTTTCTTATCAAAAATTTCTTTTGTAAGAAAAGTTAACTTTCTTTATTTTAAAAGTATTATATGAAATGAATGGTTGTTCTAAAGATTTGGCTCATGTCTAAATCTCAACAAAATTCTTGATAAAAATCGAAATCAGTTTCGACAGATAAATTTATATGTTTGTTTTCTTATGTCACAAGACCTACATTTCTTCATTATTGTGCACTGCTGTGTTTATTAATATTCACATATAAACTCGTTAACTGAGTGGACTTTAACAAGCAAGTTGTGGTAACATCATCTTCCATTTTTTCTGATTTATGGGCCTACGTCCTTTTTTGTGTATGTTAGCCTTTCGAATTCTTTTATTTTTTGTTTGTGTTTAAAAGTTTGCATGTTATAACAATACGGTTATCTTTATGTCAAAATTCATTTAAATGTAAAAGCCAAATAACAAACGAACTTTACAGGTTTACGCCTTTAGTTATCATCTAAGGTTAAAATTTTGTATTCTAAAACATTATAGATTTTGGATACAAATCTTCAGTATGGTGCAGATCTTATGACTTATATATAAGTTGAATGGCTTGTAATATATAAATTGTTATCCTCAGAAAATAGAGAAAATAATGCGAACAAGTAAAATAATAACAGAATCGCTGTCCAAAAAGAATAGGATAATTGCAGAAAGAATGAAAATAAATTGGTACTGTATGTATATAGTATAAGTTGACAACGAGAGCAGAATGTATATTATTTGCTTAGCAGTTAGCGCCAAAAATTAAAGGTCGCAAAATAATTGAAACAAATTATTGGTAAAATAGGGATGGATATGTATCATGTATTAACTAGTTTTAGAATTTTATGAAATTCAGGAAAGTGTATCAAAAAGATAGTGATGGTCCCAGCACTTTTAGTGATTGGGTTAAATGGTCGATTCAAATACGGTTCGGTCGCAATCAAACCTAAACTAGTTTAATGAAAACCGGTCAAGTGTCTCAATATGATAACAACATTGTTATTATCGTCTTTATCTATTACGGCAAGATTTTGTGATTTTTATATGGATAATTGGAGATCAAAACGGCCGGTTAGTTTAATCGAAAAATGTACTTTTTCCAAATTAACGCAGACAGTATGAATTTTGACAACACTTACACTTACACACACATTTTCGGATCGGTTAAACTACCATTGTTTGGACTTTGGAGAGCAATATTTTTGTGATGAATTTGTTTTATCCTTTAAATGATAAAACATTGTTAAGAGTTAAGACTGCTATTGTAACTAGCGATTGATGTTACTTCTTTTCTTTTGACATCCGATTGTTGTCACTTATTTAAATATCGATTTATTAAAAAAAAATTAACCGAATTAAGTATGTCTGGCCATAGTAGTTATAAACTATACAATCGCTTAGGTTACGTATACATTGACTATTTATCTCTATACGTTTATACGTATACGTTTATATATACGTACATGCAAACAACACGTAACTTGTAACGTATATGTATGTGTGTCTCTACGTGTCAACATGATTTCGACATTGTTGAAGGTATGGACCCAGAGGCTAACAGAAAGAAGAAGAAGACCAACAAAATTAATAAATGTCATAACCCATCCACCCTTTTACCCTTTTTCTTTATTTTTAAAAAAGTATATATATATATATCTGAAAATAATTTTCTAATAATAAAATTTGTGTTGCGTGCATTCGAAAAATCTGAAAATAAGTTTATTAATTCACTATGAAGACAATTAAAATATCACTAACAATTGTTAATTATAAACCAGAAAGAAAAAAGGAATCGTAAGAAATATAAGTACAATTGGTATCATTTATATGTTAATAACATGGATCATGCGAAGTTAAACTTAGATAGTACTAGTATAACTGTCATTAATATAGACTATTGCTCTGAATGGTGACTGCGTTTTGCGGTACGGGAGAAGTGCGGTGCGGTTCAAATAGTAACGAAAATATATAGATACATATGCATATGTAGATATTTTGACACTGTTACAGCACTGTTGCGGTGCAGTTTTAGGTGCGGATTTTAGTCACCATTCATAGCCTATATGTCATGTTTGTACCATTACGATAATTTAGCGAGTAATTATTTTTTTAATACTTCTTGTGTTAACCATATGTTTTGTGATTGATGTCTCTACTCCTTACTCTAATCAATAATTTGTTTTTACCGCCAGATTCGAGTTGATAAGTACATCTCTTCCTCCAGAAAATGAATTGAGCTACCGCCATCGGATAGTATACTTCTCTCTTATGATCATATGATCTCCATTCACTGGATAATAAATTTCTACAGTATTTCTTTGTATAATTGTATATATATTTTACCATATCACTATTAATTTGTTTCGAGAGATCGAGTCATTTACTAATGACTGAAAAAACGGATATCCTTATCTTATAGCAAGAATAAAAAGTTCAATAATTATACGTTTTTCTAGTAAAGAAAAGTGAAAGTAGTAACGTACTTTTGTCCAACAAAAAAAAAAAAAAGAGTAACGTACTATTTTCTCTTTTAAATTTTTGTTTGTTTCGAAGAGGAATCGAGTAAATATTAAAATGAAAAAAATAAAAACGGTGCGTCCAATAAAAGAAGCGACAAAAGTTGAGTACGAAAGCACAGGAATAGAGGAAGTGGTGGCGGGTCACGTGGGCTCATTCATATAAAAACTGTACGTCCTCAGAGATGGCACGGACCCATCACGTGGGCTCTACGCTGTTAACACCGTCCGTCACATCCGTTTACCTTCACGCTCTACGCGCGTGGGTTTTCTCGAGTCTACTACCCTCGCTGGAATAGAATGTTCTTTCTTCTTCGCTTACGATGCCAAGACGTCACCACCTGTTTGCACGTGTCCTTGACGCGCGGCGACTTGGTAGCCTTTGGTTTTTCTTTGGTGTCTAAAGAATTGTCAGAGGAATTTTACTCTCTTTTTTTTTAATCTGACCTACTAGCTAGTGGTAAACTAAAACAGTATCTATTGGTAGATTTTGTAAGAAAAACTTATAGTAATAAAGTTTGTATTTTTTACTGAGGTTTGCTGTTTATGTTTGTAAAATGTTAATCAGTTAATGTAGAGAAAAGAAATAAAAAACATAGGATTCTTAAGTGTAAATTGTTTTTGATGATTTGATTGATACTACGTGCCACCATTTAATTTCTAACAACACATGATGGACAAAGAATTAATTCAGAAAGAATAATCATAAACCTTTAACCAAAAATAAAAAAAAATAGTACTAATCATAACACAATTGACAAACACCAATTACATGTTTAAGATAAGGCAGCATTTTCATTAACTTTATCCATACAATAAATGGACCAACTATTTTTTATAGCGGCAACAAAATAGTGTTTCACCTAAACATTAATAATTCATTTACAGATCTGAACAACGTTTTTCTTTTTCCGGGGAAAAGTGTAAAAAAGGGTTTATACTAGGTTACACTATTAAGGTTATTTTGAACATCTATAAATAAATATAAACATTACTGTTCTTCCACGAGTTCCCAACGAATTCTTATTTCCAGTAACCTATTGTATATACAGTTATATTGAGTTAATATAGTTGGAGTTAAAAGAATGCTATTGATTCGGTACCAAATATACTGAACAAGTTTGGTAATGCATTAAGTGTAGTTGTTGCCAAACAAACACTGCAGCTAGATGGTGACTTAGAACTGAAGTACACACGTAATTTAACTAATAACTCTCTAGTAGTTAACACTCACAAGTCACAAGGCATACCTCACTTATAAATTTGTCTATATTAACCATATTTAATTGGATGGGATGATCTCCTCAAATTTGGTGCATGTCAAAATTATAAATATACGCGTCCATCTCATGAAGATTAATTTTCTAGATTTTTATGAAGATTGATTTTTAGTTTTTTTTTTTTGGTTTCCAGTGATATAATCTCTATTAAAAAGAATTTATGAGATTAAGTTAGAGTAAATTTATTTATTTTATTGCTTATAGCCACTAAAAATAACTCATAATTCCCGAGTTTTTTTTAATGTAAATTACACTTGAAGAAAAAGAGCTGCACAGACACATTAAAAAGAAACATGCAAAGAGAGACAGCAACGGCCATGTACCCACGATCATCAAAATTGTTCAAAATATTCCCCATTATACCCTTTAGCGTTTTGTGTTATTATTTGTTACATTACAGTACATGCGTTTGGATTCTCGTCGCTGAATAATTGAGGCGGATAAGCCTGATCATAAGCGTGTGGCGGCATTTCCATAGGCGGAACCGCCACACGCGGAGGCGGTTGGTGATAGTAGTAGTAATAAGGATATTCTATCTTCCTCACCTCCACAACTTTTTCTCCCTCCCCACCACCGCCACCATCACCACCATTTTCTGCCGCTTTGCTTTCTCCTTTACCACCATCCCCTTCTTTCTTTTCTTCGTCCGGCTTCGCCTTTTCGTCCTTCCCTTCTTCGCCTTTGGATTCTCCCTCACCGTTTTCTTTCTTGCCTTCTTCCTTCTTCTCACCTTCTGGCGCTGCCGCCTCCTCAGGTGGCGGTGGAGGTGGTGGGTCGATTTTTATGATTGCAGCGTGTTTTCCGGTCCGCTTATAAACGTATTCTACAAGCTTCTGTGGTTCAAACACTCCTTTCACCGTCACTTGAGAACCCTTTAAGTCGGATTCAGCAGATTCCACTCCTAAAGTATTATTTATATCAAACAAACATGAATTAGAAATTTAGTTTGTACAATCAAAGGAGAGGATCAAATACACTCTGACCCCACTATACATAATTAAAATAAAAACATATGCTGTCAATGTAATAACAAAAATAAATAAATAACACGTGTGTGTGTGTTTTAAAGTCGAAGCAATATCATCACCAGATTTGATGCAACTAATGGTAGATAATCTAAAGTTTGGTAAAAAGAAGTAAAGAAGTGAATGATTTTGCAAGATATTGAAACGTTTTATCTACCTATAATAAATGGGAAAGATAAATAAACTAAAATCCAAAAAACTTTTATTTTCTTTCTTTTTAATGATTACCTTTATTAGTAAAATTTACTAAAAATTCAAGAGTTGCTCTTCGCAGGGAAAAAAAACTAAAGTCTTTAAATTTGGTAAAAATAGTCTTCTGCGATATGAAATTTTTTACATTAATAACTAAGAACACAGTAAAAGTGCTCTTAAAGTAAAAAAAAAAAGACTAACCTTTCATTCTCATGATCCGTTTCTTGATCTCCGTCGCACAAGCTTCACAGTGCATGTGAACCTTAAGAACCACCGTCACAACCACCGGAGGCTGATCCAAAAATTTCGCCGCAGAATTAATAAGATGACAACGTAACCCGAATTCAACATACATAAAATATAGGAATTTCTATGTTCACAAAACCATCAAATAAAATAACCAAATCCTTACACCCCATGTGATATAACTGCAAAGAGAATATTCTCTTTTTAACTGAATAATAAATTAATTAATTGTACCCTAAATAAAATAGTAATAGAAAGAATAAAAATGAATATTCAAATTAATATCCTAAAAAGCAACGAAAAGAAAAAACTCCTTTTTATTTTTTTTGGTTGTAATGTCAAATTCGTTCAACAAAATGAAAATGTTTTTTACAATAAAGAAAGTGAAAGCCTGAGAACAAGAAAAAAGTTACCTCTACTTTTTTCTCTTCCACAATAGGTTTCTCCCCTTCTGCTTTCTTCTCCGGCGGTGGAGGCGGCGGGGGAATCGGAGATAGAAGCTGAACTTGACGGTGGGTCTTCCTCTGAACTCTAGCTAATACTTTCAATGGATCAGCTTTCTCACCTTTCACCACCACCTTTCCCGTTTTACAGTCAGTCATCACATCTTCCACTCCTAATTAATGAATTAAACAAAAAATCCAAAATTAATTCATATTTTTATAAAAGTTGTATTATTAGTCTACCATGTTTATCCAAAAAAGAAATTTCTAGTTTGAGTTTTTTTTTATCTATAATATAATACTTTCTCTCTCTCAAAATATAGAATTTTTGAGTAAAAACACGCTTATTTAAGAAAATTTTAATTAAAAACTTAATAAAACAAATTACCAAAAATTTTAATTAAAATTTTAATTAAAGAATAAGGATTTTTTTCTTTTTGGTAATTTGTTTTAATTTGGTAATTAAATATTTAATTAAATTTTTTCTAAATAAACGTGCTTTTACCCAAAAATTCTATATTTTGGGACAGAGGGAGTACTAAAGCATAACCCACACTTTATGTGGTCCTACACACAAAAGATATCACGAATACTAATTATACTTACAGCAACTAATTTAGGTTTATAATCTATATTTGTTGAGTATGTGATTTCTCAAAAAAATATATAATTACAATATATTTAAACCCACATCTAAAAAAAAAACTGAATGATTTATATTTCAAAAATGTAGCTTAAAAGAAATATACGCAAATGCGAAAGTCATATAAATCAATGTTTTTTTTTAATATATCTGTTTTTGGTACATACCTTCGAAGCCTTTGAGGCAACGGCGGACTTTTCTAGCACATCCTTCACAGTGCATGTAAACCTTAAGGACAATCTCTTGCGGCGGAGGAGGCGGTGCTGGAGCCTCAGGCGCCGCCGGAGGAGAATCTTCTTTGGAGTCTTTTTTAGATTCTCCTTCTTGAGGTTTCTTCTCAGAATCATCTCCTTTTTTCTCAGCCTCCACTTTCTTTTCTTCTCCTTCTTTTTTCTCCTCTTCTGGTTTCTTCTCCTCCATTTTCTTCTCCTCTGCTGCTTCTGGTTTCTTCTCTTCCTAAAACCAAAACAAAAAAATAGAGACTAATTAGAACAAAATCATTATTATTATTATTATTATTATTATTCATGGAGATTTGAAAAGATGATATGAGAGTTTGGGATTTTCTTGAACCTCTCCCATATTTTTCTGTTTAAGCTTTGAGTGTTTCTATGTTCACAAAAAAAATTGTAATGCCCAAAGAGAAACTTATAAATCTCTCTCACGCCCTCTCTCTCTAAAGAACCACTTGGGGTGTTGGTACGAAGGTGGAACTGTGGACCTCAAGATCTGAAAAGAAATGTAAAATATTTTGTTTTATTCCCTTTTAAACACGACTTATACGTGAATCTAATACTATTTTATTGTTTTATTATTTTAGTAGTTAATTAATACTTCGTTTAATTGTTTCTCAGTCAAAATAGACCTAATACTCACGCAATTTGTGTTTCTCTATATAGTTAAAACTGTCAAAGCACCATTTTAATTCTCGAGATTGACAGTTAATGGATTGTCCAATCATTTATTTTTCATTTATCTTAAAAATTCAATAATGATGATTTTTGTGTTTGAATATGGTTGTATACTTGTATACTTAATATTTTAAACACATTCAAATCGAACGTTACCATTTTGAAACCGAATTAATCAAAGAAATTCCATTTACACAAATTCAAAATTTTATTTTGTGTAAAATATACTAACTTTAAGGATTTTTTTTCAAAAAGTTTTACAGTATTTGCAAGTTTTGGATATATTTTCAAATTTTCAAGTTTTGGATATATTTTTAAAAATAACTCCATCTTAATTATTACTACTTTTTGCTTTCATATGCTAAAAAGAAGTTTGTATTGTTATGGATTAGAGATAAGATAACCAATGGAAGCAAAAATAAAGGTAAGATAAGCAATGTTATATCTATGATCTTTCTAATGAAATGACAAATATATAATAACAGTGACGCTGTTACAAATTCCAGCACACTTTTCTTACTCTTTTCAGAAATTTAAATAAATAAACTTATATACAACTGATTAGTGGCATAAAATGCATGTTGTTAACATGAGATGTTCATGATGAAGTGAACACGGCATTCTTGATAACAACCAATACCTAGATGGCTATGGCTGTGGCTAAACCTAAAGTACCAACGAGCTTCTGTTTTAAAATTCGCCCTAGCTAAAAAGGGAAGAACAATGGTGACATTATTTCACATATTTCCTTCGATTCATAAAGCACATCGTTTAATGTATACATATATTGGTTTTAATGTATATACATATATACTAATTTTTAATAATACTTTAACCATTTCGTTAATTCTC
The DNA here is from genome assembly GCA_900406345.1 of Erysimum cheiri. Classification (NCBI taxonomy): domain Eukaryota; kingdom Viridiplantae; phylum Streptophyta; class Magnoliopsida; order Brassicales; family Brassicaceae; genus Erysimum; species Erysimum cheiri. Next base: position 38,628 of record OVAQ01000070.1, read on the forward strand.
GTTTAACAATTAAAAGATTCCGAACCGAGGAGATCAACTAGTTTAAGAATACTATATACTATGTTTCTATTCAAGAGGAGTGTAGTAGCTGGTTGTGTTATTGGTTGAAATCGATTAAAATCAAATAATCCGTTACATAAAAGTAAAGGAGCAACTTAAGTAAACTTCCGTTACATAAAAGTTAGAGATGATAATTAATTGGTTATGTTGGTCAAAGTTAACCAAATGCTAAATTTAAATGAACCAAGTGTACTTCGCAAACGTCTTAGTTCCACCGTAATGTATGTGAATGTGATCTCAGAATTTGATTCTCACTGTCCGCAAACAGTTTATCTAATCTAAAGTATTCGATTTTCGAGTTTAGTGCAGTAAAAGCGAGTTTGTAGATACTACAGTACAATATTATAAAAATTCACTTCTAAAAATGCTGTCATCTCCAAAATCAGCGAGACACTAGCTAGTGCTAATAAAAATAAAATTACTCTAATAATCACATCCACAAATTTCACCGTGTGTACGTTCTTCGAGTGAGAGACTTCTCCAAGCAATGGAGATGATATTTAGTAGTATCAGTTATCACCTCAAATTTCCCATGCATTGAATCCTGACGTGGCGCCAAGTAGGACTTCACACGTGTGTAGCAGGAACTCTGGATCGCACTGTGGGACAAGTATTTGTATTCCCGAGGCTTACACATGGACCTTGCCGACTTGGATTCTTCTCTTTTCTCGACTTACATGTAAAAAGAGTATCAATCTTACATACGTTTCTTTTTCTTTTCTTTTCTTTTTTCTCCATCTTATGAATTTTTCTCACACATATAGTACAGTGCACGTGAAAATGAAATATTTTTTTTTTTTTTTTTTTTTNACAGAGAAATTTACAGTGCACGTTTCATTTTTTTTTTATAAAATGAAGTACGTTACAAACCCGAAATTTACAGAGAAATTTCTTTCCGATATATACTCGTAGGGTTTTGAAGTAAATCTTTATCAAAAAAGACATATCATAAACGTAAAAAATTTCAGAATTAAACTGTATATAAGTGCTAATATTATCATATTGACTCGGATATGATTATAAAAATACTAACCTTAAATCTTATTGGTACCAGTAAGACAGTGAAAAGCCAAATGATGAATTTACTAGCTAGCTGATAAAAATAGTCAAACTAAATACATTATTCATTCATGACTTCAAAGATACTCTGTAATTAATAATTTTGCAGATTTATTTTTGGTAAATACTAAAAGTCGAAGCTCATCAACGGTCAACAGCGATAGTGTATTTTTTATGAGCACGGTGGTTGGTTGACAACAAAAAGAAAATCAAAACGACGAAGTCAAACCACAACTAATAGACCCAATTGGTATGACTAGAACCGGTATATACTCATGTATTTTAATATCCGGTTTGGTGAAAAAAAATACTGTGCTCCTTTTGTTACAGTTTCAATTTTTGTCTCCTTTTAATGGCAGTGATATAAATGATGGGTCTGGTAAAATTGAATGCTTTTCAGCAGAGAGACAAACGAATCCAAGAGCTGACGACGACACGTCAGCAATAATAATGACGTAACGGCCGTTTTTGTTGGCCCTTGTTTTTCATTCTTTCGTTGTGCCCACCTCGAAGTTAACGGCGTAAGTTGTTGGCGTTAATAACAGTCTAACAGAAGTTTTTTGATCGAAGAGCGTTATGATTACATAAGTAGTACCCTTTTTGCCAGAAACTAAAGTGGATTATGGTAAGAAATATTTTGAAGTAGCATGAATTTAGTTACTAGTATTACATTTTTAATAGTATGATTTTCTTTACTATATATAGAAGTTGTAGATATGGGTGAAAATTTTCAGAAATAAAAATAATGTGGTCTTACTGTATGAAAAACTGTACCATCACATGGTGATTTTAATTTTTTTTAATGATATTCAGTTTCATATAGCAATTCCTTTTTGTTAAAAAAATATTTTTATGATATCGAACTAAGTAAACTATATTAGACAGACGATAATCTGCTCGTTTATGTGTTTGGTATACTCTCCTCAATTTATTTTTCTAATCTGATAAATAAATGTTTCTTGGCGTAAAAAATCGTCACTTCTTAGGCTTTTAGGTTCTCACAACACGGTAACCACATGTCGAAAAAAACTTTTACTACCTTATTATGAAACATTGAAAGTTACAACTTTAGAGAACAGCTACAACATATAACATAGGTCACCGGATTTGAAGTTGAATATTACAATGATATACTACCATCCAACATGTACATACGAGGGCGGTGGCTTTTTAGAAAAAATCAATACACATTTAAAAAAATAAAATAGTAACACATTAATGAAACAAATGTTGAGATTGGAAAAAAGATTCTTTCAGTTTCTCAGGGAAAGAAAAAAAATAAAATTTAATGAGCAAAAAAAAAGATACTTTGTGTCTGGATCCAAAACAAGTACAGTGTGACACATTAAAGATAAGATATCTTATCTCAGTTTTTGTGGGTTTCTTCTTTTGTTTCGTCTTGTCAATGCGATGTCCGAATAATTTTCAGTTACAAATTCAAAATTTACGAACCGTATAGACAACAGATAAACGACTAAGTACCGGAATGTAGGATGTTTGAGTGAACCAAAAACCAAATTCCGGTTTAATCCAGTTTGGTTTATAATTTAGCAATTATGTATTCTTGTTTCGTCGCGCTTTGATAACTGAAATGATTTCTACAGACGTGCAGAAAAAAACCCTTACATTAAATAAAAGGCATAGAGATCCAAAATTTACATAATTTCTTGAGAACTATTCAGTTTCAAAAAGTGTTTCTTTAAAAATACTTGGGTCTCAATTAAAAAATATAATTACATGTTCAAGATACTCGTTTTCGGATATTGGGCCGTTTCTGGGAAAGCCCAATGTAACTTTTATTTTTAACAAACAAATAAGCCCAAATAAATTCGCCGGAGAAAAAAAAGAAAAAATTTGTATCTCGCGGCGGAAGCGTCTCTCTCAGACGAAGAAGGAGATGACAAAGGGAAGTAGCGAGAAATCGAAGAAGAAGACAGCTATGGATGATATGGTTTTCATCGCCTCCATGAACGAAGACCTTCTGCATAACATTCTATTGAGGTTACCGGCTAAATCGTTTGCTTTCGCTTCCTGTGTTAACCGATCCTGGAACAGCGTCTGCAATAGAATCCTCTCTCGCCCCAAAATGATCTCTGCTTTCTCACGTAATCATGATCAACTCGTAAGTTTCTTCTTCATAATTTTCTGTTTGAGTTGAATTTTGTTTTTGTTTTTTCAGATCGAAAAAACTCTAATTTTTTTGTTTTAGAGCTCTTGACAAAGGCTTCACAAGGTTTAATTGTACTCTAGGAAATGTTATGTGATCAAGTGCATGAAAAAATTCGAATAGCAAAGAAAATGAAAAGGATTGTAAGAAAGTTGAGAGTTGAGGTTACAGAGCCAACATGAAGCTGAACCATAGTAACTTGAGAAGATCTTTTAGTGTCTAGTCTCAAATTGACAGTTTAAATTTGGTATACAGAGAGCTGGAGAAGAAGTACTTGAGAAGCTTTTGTCTGAACCAATTCGACCACATTTTGTGATCGCAAATATTACTTGTGGGAACATGGAAGAAACTTTGACACTGGTATGGTTCCTTCTTTCTATTCCACCTCTGTTTCAAGGATTAAAATTTTCAATTTTAAGTTCTTTTTCACTCGTTCTTATGTTGTTTTTAATGCGCATGCTGTAGATAACTGAAAGAGTGGGATCAAGGGTTCCTATTATTGTATCTGTTGTTGCTGGAGTCTTAGGAAAGGAAGCATGCAATGGCAATGCGGGAGAGGTTTTATTGTTTTTCTATCATTTAAGTACTATGGGTTCTTTTATTTCCTAATTTTTTAGCTAATGTTCACGTTATATCATGTTTACAGGTCAAACATCATGTCACAGCTGATGATGGCTTGTCCGTTGTTGCAAATTTTGCTATACTGTTGACGATCGGCTACTTACCAGGAATCAAAGTCAACGTTATTCCTGTCATTCAAGCAAAAGGGGTAATATTTCAATGTCCTAAACAGTATAAATTTCTGTTGTTGGTTTGATAGTGAATTTCTTCATAGAGCTTGTCCGCTGGCTAGATGCTTTTAGTCGTCAATGATTTTGCTTCATTTGCTTACAAGAAGCAAAGAATGGAAGTCATAATAAAAATTACAATTGAAGTGAACATCTTGTTTAATGGACTATCCATGTATATTTTTTATAGATAGAGTGAGATTGTTTGTATTTTTTTTGCAGGAATCTGAAGCGGAAATTGGAGACAAATTTGTGATGGATATCAGAAATTATGTGTCCATGGTTTCAGGTCATGCTGCACCAGCCTGTCTTATACTCTTTGGGGTGAACTATACTTTTCTGGCTTTTTTTTCTGTTATACTTGTGGATTATATTCAGTTTCATGGCTATTTTCTTGTGTCTTCATTCTGCGTTTGTGAATTTGTAGGAAGATACTCATGCCACAGAACCTATTCTTCAAAAACTGGGTATGACTACTTCCTTATGGTACATTTTCAATGTGATTTCGTGACAAGTGAAATCTATTAAGACAAAACAAATATTTCTCGAAACATTTCATTCTTTTGTGCTGGTTGGTTGCCTACTTCCTTTTTTTCACTTCTTTTGCTCTGGCTAGACTCTGAAAAAGATAACTACGATTTTGAACCCTGAAAAGTTGTTAACGAAGCTTGTTTGCATTGCAGATTATGCCATGCCTGCAAAAACTATTATTGTGGGTGATCAAGTTGGTGAGTTCTTACATAAACTTGGTAATGAATCAAGAAATGTGCAGCTGCACAAAGATGATAGCAGAGTTCTCGTAGGTTTAATCTTTGCAAGAGATAGACACAGACCTGCTCGTAAGTTTACACGGTTTTTATATTTTCTGCTTAAAACTACGTCACATCAAATAACACACTTTATCTTTACTTTGCTTGGTTAAATATTTTCAGCATCAAATGACACACTTTATTATGTGTTTCCGAATGAAATCTTGTCTTTTCATTTAACCCAAGTCTTTCTGAATTTGTTGAACTAAATGAAGCAGAGGCTGGAAGAATTCAATTTGACACTGCAATATCAAGAGGAATGTCATCGGTTGATCTGAGGTACAAGGCGGCTAATGTTCGTGTTAGTCGTCACCCTAGATGTCCTTCTACGCTTCTGACTGCCAAAAGAGGAGGAGAAGCAGAAGTTCTTAATGGCGATCAAATTCTAGATGACATAAATGATTTTGTACGCATCTTAAGCCAATCTTTTATCTATTCTTGAAATTTGGCTACTAAACTGACTTGAAATTTCAGTTAGGAAACCAGAGCTGGGAGAATGATCCATATCTCGGAGTAATAAAACGAAGAAAATACTCAATTGGGTTGGAGGAGAAGCCAAAAATCATGGCCTCACTTGTATTTCATCAAGTGACTGGGTAAATATTCACAAGTTTCATAACATGAATCAGTTCCTTTTGACCCATCTAAGTTTTATCTTTTTTGTTTACTCAGAGCTGATGAGCTAGATCTTTTAGTCAAGGGTGCCGGAATCAAAACTGGTGACTATTTCCAAGTATACCTCCCTGATCTCAAAGTGGCTGAAGCATCACTAAATGCTGTTTCTTCTCAGCTTAGAAATCTCAAGTCTAAGCCGAATAAACCGGAAGTCATTGGAGGTTTCGTTTTCGCCGGTAGCAGACGTGGTGACTCCTTCTTTGGTCGTCAAAATGCAGACTGCTCACCGTTTTTGGAGAATTTCCCGGAATTACCATTTGGCGGTATATTCTGCAACAGTGAAATCGGACGCAGCTTATTCGTAGAGGATGGGGAGGAAAAGAAAGAAGTGAGCATCAGAAGATGTCTTCACGTTTATAGCTCAGTATATTTTATTGTCTCGTATACCTCTTATTAGTTAAGGTGACTGTTTGTTTTATGTTATTAAGAGATTGATAAGTTAACTAAAATTTCTTTTATTTCGAGTCACATAGATAATTGAAATTTTTTAAGAAAGTTACAATGTTTGCCCTGGAGGACATTTGACGAATCAGTGTACTTTAATCAATTCTTTTGCATCATTGGTGGTGGCGGTGGCGACACATAACAAGGTGGCGGCATTGCCTCCTTGGACATCTCTCTCGCATCATCCGTTGGTGGTGGCGGTGGCGACACATAACAAGGTGGTGGCATTGCCTCCTTGGACATTTCTCTCGCATCATCATTTGGTGATGGCGTCGTTGCCAATGGCGTACATTTGCAACCTGGGTCGTTTGGAGGACATATTCCGATGCAAGTCATTTCCTGATATGGCGTCATTGCCTCCTCAGATACCTCTCTCGCATCATCCATTGGTGGTGGTGTCATTGGTGATGGCGTACAATTGCAGTTCGGGTCCTCTGGAGGACATTTGCCGATGCATTTATTTACCTTCCTCCTTCGGCATCTCTCTCGCATCACTTAAAGACAAACCTTTACAAAACAAGCACAACAATTCAATAACGAAACCAAGATCAAATTACCTAATGGTTTCAACGGTTTTAAGTATGCAAAAAAAATGATGATTAATTTTTGTTGAAAATTTATAACCTTATTATCAAAAAGGTTATCCCACGAGGGGTATGAAAACTTTTGGTTATTAGAAAGAAAATTCAAAAGTAATCAAAGAAAAGCGAAAAGCGTACAAAATGCAATGAGGGAGACCAAGAAGACAAGCTTGAGAGTCATTTTCCTCATATTACTAACTTGTAACCTCTTTTTTCTTCTCACTTAGTCACTTGTTTACAAATTTATTTAGTTTCTAAGTGATGATGAGAGAGCTCGGATTCTCCTGTTTATATAGGGGAATTACCATTGTTACGTTGAGTAAGATAATAAATGTTTGAATGAATAGATAATTTACCAAGTTTTAGTTAGATGCAATTTGAAATTATTATTCCAACTTAATATCTCTCAAATTTTGTAAATTAGTTAATTTCATGGCTCAATTATTGTGTCTTCAGATTTTTTTGGTCACACAAAATTTCTTAGCTTTTAACATCATAATTTAGTTGACAAATGAAAAACATCAACATCTATGACTAAATATTTGGTAATCAATCAGGGAAATTTGAATGAATATTGCTAAAATTCGTACTCTATTAAAACCTAAATATTGAGCTCACCAAAGAATAGAATTCACATTTCTCCAATAAAAATTAACATACGTACGTATTAGACTTTTATGCTAACAACTAGTTTAAAAGTGACGATCAACAATCATTCTTGCTTTCATTTGTGTGCGGCGGAGCATGGGGATGATGCGCGCGCAATTGCTTTTGGGGAGAGGAGAGAAGAATATATTCAACGGGCACATTTGACGCCAATAGTTTTTGTACTTAGTGCTGTTTATATGTCACCACTCGAGTTTCAAACCCGCATGTACATGTTGTTTACGAAAAAGAAAGGGATAAAGCTTTCAATTTGCTGACGTTCTGCAGATATTTTGTGAACATTTGTGACTCAAACCTTACCATAACTTAACATACACTTGAGGTACATTGAACGGTTCAATTGTAATGTAAATGCAAGAATGAAAAAGACTTGTAACAATTGGTGACACTGAAAGAGGTTTAGTTTAGATTATGATCAACGAAATCTAATTATAAGAAAATCTTGATAAAAAAAAAAAAAAAAAAAAAAAAATATTGATAACAGACTCATGGATTGAATAAACAATTCTCAATATTTTCCCAAAGATCCAGGTTCACTTGGTTATTATACTACTCGTTAATTTGTTACCAATTCACATTCATAAGAGTTATAAATAAGAAAAATTTGGAATAAATATTGCTAGAAATGTCACTTTATTGAGAAAAACCTATTACATAGAGAGCTCTCTAAAGATATGGCTTCATGCACACTTGGCCAGCAAAGAGTAACATTAAAATTATTAGACTTCGAGACTAACCGGCTAAACTATAAGTGTAGACTAAGAATTATTTTTGCTTTCAATTGTGTGCGGGGGTGTTGGAGACGATGCGTGCACAGTTGTCTTTGAGAAGAGGAGGGAAGAATGGATTCAACGGAAACATTTGGGGCCAACAGTTTGCGTCTAAGGTCGAAAACGCCTTGCAACATGCGGTTTCAAAATTTTCAAAGTTTCCAGAGAAAATTGATTTGGAGATTTCGAACACACATCCTTGGACGTTGAATAGAGACGACCAACATTTCACCAGATCAACAGGTGAACCAGGAGGAAAAAGTCCAGGAAATGATGGTGGCTTTTGCATTTGGGCTACTCCTTGAGTGACAAAAATGGCAGCACAAAGAGATACAATTAAGAACTTTGAGACAACAGCTTTGCTTCCCATCTTTCTTTTATTTTCCTTTTTATTGGTTTGGTTTAGACTTCAGATGCTTGGATGATTTTGGATATAGGAAGAAACTAAATTTATAGGATCGTAAAACAAGATTTTATTAAATGAATCGAAGAGTAACATGCCAAAAATTTAACGTGTTTCAAAAATTTAACCCATGTGTCGGTTTAATTAATGTATTAAGTTGTTTTGACCAATGTGAAGTGTAATCTCGTTCAAGTTTTGAAACGGGCAAAAAGTAATTAGTAATAACTATTTAGAAAGCACTAGTTTCTTTGATCCGAATCCAGTGATTTGGTTCCAAACCCGGTTGAGTTAGCTTGACCGATCCAATTTGGTACGCTAAATACGATAACGACGTCCATTATATCAAGTCAAAGATGTATGCTTGCGTATGCTTTCTAACTTCACGATTTCCGGTTCTATTCCACTTTGGATAGCTAATCCAGTTTTTTATTCGATTCAGCTTTGGTTTAATAATTACAATATTGAATTAAAGTTAGTTTGGGACAGTTTACTTTAATCTTAGATAAGATTTAATTTTTCAGTAACATTTATTTTTCTGATATGAAAGGGTTTTAATAAAAGAACCAAAAATTTCATTTCTAGACCTTTTGTTTGATTCGATCGGTGTAGATTCAGGTGTCTCTTTGTAACAATGGGTCGGAGACAATAACTTGCTCCACAAGAAACGCACGACTAACATATAGAGCTGCATCACCGCAATACACTTCCTTTTATTACATCAATATCTTCGTGTTAAGGCAGTTTTGTTGTACGATCTTAATCCTTTTACTCTCTCGATTCAAATACAAACTTTTCTTCTTCATTTGAATTAGTATTGTTAAAAAGTTATGCTAATGCCTTTATTCCCCACAACTTTATGTGTTTACTGGTGAGTTGTGAGCTTAAATTATGCTTTGTTACCGTCGTTTATGTATATATGGCAGCATATCGAATATAGGGATAGCTTTGTAGGATTGATCTAAATATTGCGTGAAATTGATTAATTAGACCGATCTTTCATGAAAAATAACTTTGTTTTGAAAATGAAGATTTTGTCCTTTTAAATAAATTTTATCTTTGGTCCACGACAGTAAGACACAATCATAGAAGTCAGATGACAGAAACTTTGTGTGAATATTGATCAAACTTCACTATATTGGGCACCCCAAAGATATGACCCAAAAATTTATTAGGTTTGGAAGCTAATGAACTGACTATTCTAATTAAAAGTGTGGACTATCACTTGTGTGTGGGTGAGTTGGAGTTGATGCGTGCGCAATTGTCCTTGAGGAGAGGTGGGAAGAATGGGTTCAACGGAAACATTTGAGGCCAACAGTTCGCATCTAAGGTTGAAAATGCCTTGCAACATGCGCCTTCAACGTTTTCAAACTTGCCAGAGAAAATTGATTTGGAGATCTCGAGCACACATCCTTGGACGTTAAAAAGAGATGACCAACATTTTACTAGATCAATAGGTGAACCGGGCGGAAAAATACCAGGAATCATCGGAAGTGGTTGCACTTGAGATTCTCCTTGAGTGACAAAAATGGCAGCACAAAGGGATACAACTAAGATCATTGTGGCAATAGCTTTGCTTCCCATTTTTCTTGTTAATCTTTTTTTAGCCTTTTTCCTTTGTTTTGTTTTGTTGTCTTGGTTTGGTTTAGACTTTTAGATGCTTGGATGCTTTTGGATATAGGAAGAAACTTCGAATTTATAGGATCTTGATACAAGTTTTCATTAATTAATTGAAGAGTTACGGATCACTATTAATCGCGTTTCAAAATGTAACTCATGTTTGGATTGACTAATAACATGTTCTTGTTCTTGTTTTTCAGTTTTGAAATGGGAGAAGTAATTACTGATTACTGATTATTTAGGTGTGTATGAACCAGTTACTGTATTTTTTTTTTAATTTTTTTTTTTACTTTCCTTTAACTATAGTTAATTATCACAAACTTGAGTGACTATGCCTTTTTTGGTTTAGATGTTTGGTTCCAAACACGGGTAAGGTAGCTAGACCAGGTCCAAGTTCAGGTGGTGTATACAATATGATACCTAGACCGAATCTAAAAGTGATATTTTTATAGATCTGATAGTATGTCGATTGTAAGTAAAAAAATGCAAAAAAATATATACGACGATGGGTAATGATAATGTCAGTGTAAATTCCCAAAAATTAACTTATTTTTGTGCTGTCTCTAGTGGTTTGAGTAATTGGACTGTTTCCAGGTTGATATAGTAGTATCTACACAATAACAACTGCAGTTGATCAACAAATGTTACAACTAATATAGTCAATTGAGTCAAATCAAACGTAAATATGTATGCATTTGGCTCTCTAATTAAACTTCATCAACTTCCCCATCACATACATTGGTTACGCTAATTTAGCACTATTTTACTAATTTGCTGTTCTATAATCCAAGTAAGAATGGGTAATCCAGTTTACCAATCGGTTTTGTTTTGTTGAGTATACTTTGAGTTCCAGTTCCAGATTAGACTCATTTTCCTAACAAGATGTATTTTTAATTTAAAAAGCTCTAAGAATTTTATAATAATTTTAACTTTGTTATGTTTATTTTCATACTTTATGTTAACTATGGTAATCGAAGTTTGTATGGTATACTCACATGACCAAAGGAAAAATAGAGTTAGTAGTCCAGTCTAGTTTTCCAAGAAAAAAGCTAGCTCAATCTCAATGGACTCTATAACCAAATTTATTGGATTTGACATACATAAGAGTTATAGAACATGAATCTAAGAATTTTCATAGATATTTAAGCTAAATGATGGTCCTCTTCCTTCTCGCTTTCACTTGTGCGCGGGCAAATTGGGAATGATGTGTGCACAATTGTCCTTAAGAAGAGGTGGGAAGAAAGGGTTCAACGGGAACATATGAAGCCAACAATTAGCATCTATGCTCGAAAATGCTTTGCAACACGCGATTCCAAGATTTCCAAATTTGCCAGAGAAAACTGATTTGTAGAGCTCGAATACGCATCCATGGACGTTAAAGAGAGATGACCAACATTTCTCTATGTCGATAGGAGAATTTGGTGGAGATTTTGATTGCGGTGGTTGCTCATGAGCTACTACTCCTGGAGTGATCAAACCCGCAACACATAAAGCTACAACTAGGACTAAAGAAACAATAGCTCTTGCATTCTTTTCCATCTCTCTAATTAATCTCTCTCTTTCTTCTTCTTCTTTTTTTTCTTGTTTCTTTTCACTTTGATACTTGGATGGTTTGGCTATGTGAAGAAACTTGATATTTATAGAGAAAAAGGTATTTATTTACGTAATTAATAAGAACAAGTTATATGTTTAGAAACATATAAACAACGGAAGAATTTAAAGAATCTTCAAAAAGTAACCCATGTTGAGTAAATTCTATTACAGAATTTTAGTTTGACCAAAGTTCTTTCATTCTGTCAAAAGCATGTAAAAACGGTCGCAAGTAATATATTTATTTACAATGTTCCTTTCATTAATGATCCAATCCAGATTACGAAAAACCATTTAATTGATTTATTTGCTTTGCCCACATACAACAAAACAAGAAGTCGTCGCCATTATCATTCAGACAATACAAAGCTCTATGCAGGGAATTCGTCTACTTTACATGAGCGCCAGCATCGTGCGATGCAAAGTATTGAAACCAATACTTTGAAACCCCCTCACTACAATTCCAATGCGACAAATGTTACGACATCCAGTTGAAAGTGGGTACACGTAAACCAATTGGATTCCAAAGGACTACGGATGTGGCTGATTGTGTCCTGATCGAAGAGATGTTCAAACGAGCACTGAAGGGAACTCTTTCCAAAACCGTAGTGCTGATTACTACGGATAGTGACTTCGACATTGCAATGTCGTATTTGAAAGATGAGGGATATACCTTGTTTAATGCGAAGCACCTGAGTGATGATGGCAGTCTTAGAATTCCGGCATGGGCAGAAGACGCAGTTTCTTGGTTAGCTTTACAAAAAACGAAGCTCTAGTTTCTTGGGCGTATTGTTATTAGTTTCTTGTTTAGTGACTTTTGTTTATTGTTTTGAATCTTTTGATGATCAGTTAATTAGCAACTTAAAGTTGGTTAGATGATTTATATGATCTCATGACAACACTATCTTAGTTATTAAATACTACTTATATCCTCATCATCATCTTTTCCACTGATGACTACCAAGTATTTTCCATGTACACACTTCATGTCACATGTATGCATTTGGCTCTCTAATTGAGTCAACTCAAACGTAAACACTTCTCCAAACTAACGGAAGTCAAAACATTTTGGTATCTTAATAAATCTAATTTCTTCAATTTATGAGTTAGTTTACTATTAAACCCAATTCAAGACTAAATAGATACCGTAATATTTAGCATCCCATTACCATACTAGTATAAGTAATAAAATTCAAGAAAACTGATTCTCACGTTAAGAAAACAACACTTTCATTAGATGACATTAATGAAACTTAGAACGTGAGTGGAAGAACTTCACACAATACAAGGAAACAAGAGTTGTCGCCATTATCATTCAGACAATATCCAGCATCAGTTTGAAATGGAATTTTACAAAGAAACCAAAAAAAATTGAGAGACAAACATTTGAGAACCCAAAAAAAAGCCGGACTTGTTTTGATGTTCTTCAGCTATTTATTGCAATATGCCGAGAGATCTCATATAATAGGTAAGCACACGAAAATGTCTGAACCCCGAAAAAAGAAGCTTCTAGACGGTGATCCCAAGGGACTTCTTGAATTTCTCTACCTCTAAGTAGACAGTTGAGTAAGGTAGAAACTCAGAGAAGTAGTCTCCGCTTAAGTGGTTGATGGCTACAGCAAGTTTTGGGATCTCTAAGGTTTCTTCGTTAGTTAGAGTTCTTATGAACCTTGCTGGATTGCCTCCCCATAGTTCACCTGATGGGATCCTTCTTCCTGGCGGCACAACCGAACCTGCTTCCAGGATTGAGCGGGTCTCGACCAGCGATCCTTCCATTAGTATTGAGTGTTGACCGATAATGCACTCTGGTTCGATGGTACATGATCTCAGAAGACTGTATGCACCCACTGTCACATACCTGTCGATCAATGTCTCTGCTGGTAATCCTGAAATTTAAAGTAGACAGTAACCCTAGAATCAAATTTTGAATTTAATCATATCACAAGCAAGAAGTGGAGAAAAGAGTAAAGATTTAGTGTAATATGTAAAACAAACCAAGACCTATTCTACCTTGACAGATAGATTAATAGTTTTGTCAGTGTGACCAAAAATATCACTCACAAATACTGCTTGAATGTTCAACGATAACTCAGTGTGTTTCAGTCCAAATACAGTCTCAAAATCCAGATCGTAATCAAAAATTCAAAACCACAATGGTCCCTCTTCAACGGCTGCTATTTATAGAACTTTGACATGGACCCTTGCCTCAAGCTTGGAGCAAAAACAATCCCACATTCATGTGATACAGCTTAAACACCATAGAATCCCACTTCCAGTAACAAGTAATCAGAAAAGCAATTCCTTGCACCAAAAACCCTTATTGAGACATTGTTCTCAAATTTTTCCTAGGAAACTTCCTACTGCTGCACAAGATGATCGTTTGTGGTAGTATCAACCGTGCTAATCTATTCAACTCAAGATATTAAGCTCAAACACATATCTTCAGTCAGTTTCTCACCTAAAGACCTACGCATTTACACACATCCTCGGCTGCAAAGTTAAACGCAGTAATGCTCAAAAGAATGAAAACAATAGCCAAAGCGCACTGAACGATTCTTAAAGCAAGAAAATCTGTACACAAGAGAACACTATTTTATAGAACCAATTTACCTAATTATACGTCTAAGCTTTTGACTCTTCTATAAGCTTTTGATAACTGGAAATGGACGACAATAAAAAAAAAATCCCTAAATCCCAATTAACATATTCTTGATTCCACCAGCAATTACTAATAAGCCCATAAATTGGATAATCAGAACACAAATTTCCCAAAAATGGAGGAAACAATAACCTGTTGGGGATGACCACGCGGCATGAACAACACATCGTTCCTGTACATTCGAGCAGAATCCAACGGTGATTTTGTTGAGATCGCCGCGCAAAACGGCACCGTTCCAGACGGACGAGCCGTCCCAGACTGTGACCTGACCGGCCAAAACAACGTTAGGTGCCACGTAAGCATCAACGGCTACCTTCGGAAGCCACTGTCCCAAAGGAATGATCTGTCGTTGGCCTCTGTAGTCCCACTTCACCCGATCCGGCGACGGCGACACCGTCAATTTCGGCTTAGGCACCTCCGTCTTCGTCGCCAATGCCGCTTCCGCAGCGAAGCAACGGCGGATCAGGTTAGAAGTAACTCCTCTCCGAGAAAATCGAGCTATTGAAGTCGCCATTGCTATTGATTTTGGATTTCTTCAATGGTTTGCGAAGAGGAAAGACAGAGAGTGGTCGTCGAGAGATTTCAGCTGAAATTGAACGAGATATAAATTGGGCTTTTAATGGGCCGAAACTTTATAAGCCTATAAATGATACGGTGTCGTTTTATAAATCATCAATCTTTTTGTCTCATTCTGATGTTTGCTTTTAATCACTATGAAGTATGAAATAATGTGCCAAAAAAAATAAAGCATAATTAGGTGAATGTAATTATTGTCAAGTAGCATTTGAAAAACTAAGAATCAAGAACCAGATTAAACGAGATCCCAAACAAACTCCACAAATTGATACCAGATCCAAAAAGAAAGTGGATTTAAGGATTTTATATCATATGAAATTATGATTATATTCACAAATCCGGAAATGTTAACAAACAAATCCAGATCTTACATTAAAATTGAAAACTTCGAAACCCCAAACAGAACCTGAGAAGAAATGGTTTTTCTTAAACCAATAGTATGTGTTACACGTTTAACCGGAATAGATGTGGACGTTAATGGCAATGGTGAAGATAGTGATGAGACCAAAGAAGATGATGGCGTGGACGAGAATCGACGCGCCACTCGTCTGCATATTCCCAAATTCAACCACTCGACCTCCCGCCGGAATCTGGAAAAGAAGTCCCGGCGACAGAACTACGAAGAGGATCACGGCGATCAACACTGGTCCCCAATCCGCCATAACTTCTTGTTTTAAAGAGAGAGAGTGAAATTAAAATCGAAACTGGAGAGAGATAGAGAGAGTGGGGAAACGAGCTGGAGTTTTTGTTTTGTTTAGAGACGAAGCTTCTCGTTTGATGTGAAGGTAAATGGTGTAGTGAACCAATGGTTGATACCCACGTGGACATATTTATTTTGGGGGAAAATATTTCGAACAACGTGAGACTTATAGGCGTGTTGTGTTTAACCCGATTTGTTTAACATGGGCTTTGAGGTTTTTGGCCCAGCATGCTTTTTCATATCTAATGTTTAGTTTAGTGAGTCCATCCATGATCCATACATACATGGAGCTAATAAGAAGCTTTTGGTAATTGTGTTACTTTTTTTTTTTTTTTTTTACATCAAATATTCAACACTTTCGTCATGAATATTATAATTTCTGTCAATCATTTTTGGTTTTACACAGTTTGAAAACCATTGATGGAAAAATTCCTTAAAAATACATTGGTAAAATGAGACAGAGCGTATAATTTTATTTCATTTGTTTTTAATATAGAGGCTTTTTACTTTTTAATATCCAGATAGAACATAGATCTTTTAATCTCCTAATTCTTAAATTAATCTGTTTAAAGAAAAATTCAGTTTTGATTTCGTGTCGTAGACAAAATCCCAATTGCTAAAAAGAAAGAGTAAAGACAAATCCAATTACCATTATGTAATCAACTCGTGTGTAATAATGGCCATAAATAGTTTAATGACCTTAACACCCTTTGCCAAATGGGTTTACAAATCTCTGATCTACTTGTCAAATATTGAGGATAGCATTGTAAATGACTAAAGATAAGAAATCAATAATATATTGCCAAAAAAATAAAAATCAAAAGACCAAAATTAAAAAAGGTAGCGATCTCTCATATTCGACAGAGCATTGAAATCAAAGAAGCTCATTGGGAGAGGGAGGAAAGACCAAAAAAAACGTTTTTAGTTTTACAGAGAAAATCACAGAATATTTCTTTCTAACTTTCTTACATTTTCCCATCACTTTCCCGGGAGAATCTATTGTAATCATCACAAATCGTCGTTTTCTCTCTTGCCGTTATCTTTCATACGAACATTTGATAAAAGAAGAGCATCTTCGAGACGGAAACTAATCCTAACTTGGTTTAGCTCAGTTTTTTCAATCCCAGAATCCGTTTGTTGACCCGACGAATTCGGCTGGTAATAGCTTTGATTTCACGAGTTTGTGTAATCGTAGTGTTTCTTCATAACGCGTTTGCTTTATTAGTTACGATTCCTGAAAACTTTCCTTCTTCGAATTTGTTAAACATCAAATCGATTTTCGTAAGCGTTGACGATTTCGAGGGTTTGATTTCTTCAATGATTATACAGTAGAAATGGCTAGCCAAGGCGGGGCTCCAAGACGGAGCTTATCTGTAACGACCGCGTCATTACACGGAAAGAAGAAATCCATGGATATTGGCGAACGAGGTCCCGACACTGGCCGGAGATCTTTTACTGTTTCTCGTTCTCCTTTGTAAGTCTCTTCTGAGTCTCAGTATTATATATAAGCCCTAGTTTATTGCAATTACTCGACAACGTTTAGCTCCTCTGGTGGTTTTATGTCTTAGCTTGGTGATGTTAGATTCTACGCTTGACTTTTGCTTCCTTTAGAAACAAGCTTTTGTGATTTCGCATTTTATCTTCTTTATGTGATCATTTGGATTTGGAGCAGGGGTTTAACAGGAGGCGAGCGAACTGTGAAACGGTTAAGGCTATCGAAAGCTCTTACAGTACCAGCCACTACAACTATATACGAAGCTTGTAAAAGGATGGCTTCACGACGAGTTGATGCCTTATTGCTAACTGACTCTAATGAAATGCTTTGTGGGATTCTTACAGATAAGGTATGTCACTATGACTGTGCCAAGCGTGGCAGAAATTTAAAACACATTGGAAGGAAATGGAGACTTTATGATCTCGTCTGTTTTGGATTCTCAGGACATAGCTACAAGAGTTATTTCACAGGAAGTTAATGTCGAGGAAACACCTGTATCCAAGGTTATGACGAAGAACCCAATGTTTGTTCTCTCAGAAACACTTGCTGTTGAAGCCCTCCAAAAGATGGTCCAAGGTTTGTCTGGTTGTTTGTTTTTAAGTTATGGAAACCTGATGTTTATCTGATTGCTGTGTATGGATCCTTAATGAGGCTATATCTTAACCTTACCTACTACAGGAAAATTCAGGCATCTGCCTGTTGTTGAAAATGGCGAAGTTATTGCTTTATTAGATATAGCAAAGTGTTTATATGATGCGATTGCTCGTATGGAGAGGGCTGCTGAGAAAGGTAAGGCAATAGCTGCTGCAGTTGAAGGTGTTGAGAAAAGTTGGGGAACAAACACTTCAGGTGCGCAAGAGCTGAACCGTTCCTGCTCGAATCTCATTTATCGTTTGCTTCTTTCTTTTTTTATCGGATTTTGAATGTCCATTATGTTGATTTTCATGTAGTTCCCAATACTTTCATTGAAACGCTACGAGATCGGATGTTTAGACCTTCTTTATCAACAATTATACCAGATGATACAAAGTAGGTAATCTCTTCTTTTTCTAATTAAATTCTTTTTATAATCTTGAGTGATCTTATTGCTTCCTGTCCCATCAATTATGTTATATTAACTTAACACTGGTGTTTATTCAGGGTTTTGAAAGTCTCACCAGACGATACAGTGTTGACTGTAGCAAAGAAGATGGTTGAATTTCAATCAAGCTGTGCAGTCGTGATGATCGAGGACAAGCTTCGAGGGATATTTACGTGAGTTCTCCTTTCTGAAAGCTTTTTGAAGTTTTGTCTTCTTTACCGCATAGATTCTGAAAGCCTATATTCATCCCCATTTATGGGCTCAAAAACCGAGGTGTCAAACTAGAACTGTAGAACAGATGGATTTATTCGAGAATCCTAACTCAACCAAACCACCTGTACCATATTAAATTCCCTGTAACAGATCTGTTTCATTCTATTGATTTGCATTTTTGACTCTAATTAACTTGGTAACCAGATTATTCGCTGGCTAAACCCTTCTGTCTTCCTTTTGATACTTATCACTGACTTTCAAGAGTTTTGTTTTTCATCTATCTAGTTCCAAGGATATACTGATGCGGGTTGTAGCTGAAAATCTTCCTCCATCTGAGACTACAGTGGAAAAGGTAGGAGTAAAAGTTTAGTCACCGTTTCAGGGTCTTGTATTAATCAATTTTCTGTTTCCAAGTTTTGGATCAAATTTTCCACTCCTATTTCCAGTTTAGTGATAGTTGCAACTTTTCGTTTTCTTGAGTTTAATTGTTTGTCTTATTCATTATTGCATAGGTTATGACTCAGAATCCAGAATCTACTACAGTTGACACTCCAATTGTTGAAGCTCTGCACATCATGCACGAGGGAAAATTCTTACACCTTCCCGTTACTGACAAAGGTGAAAGATCTGAAACCTTTTCAATTGTAAAGTCTTATAAAAACTAAAAAGGTAAACGTATGTTAACAACAAAAGTGTTCCTAATTGCAGAAGGAGATGTAGTTGCAGTTGTCGATGTAATCCATGTCACTCACGCTGCCGTTGCCACAGTAAGTCCCGTAAATTGTTTTGATTACTACAAATCCACCTTTTTTCTAGTGACATGTTTTCAATTGTGTTGTTATATTGGATGTGATCAGGCTGGAACTACTGCGGGAATAGGCAATGAGGCTACAAATACAATGATGCAAAAGTTTTGGGATTCAGCAATGGCATTGTCTCCTAATGAGGATGACGAGGACTCGAGGAGGTCACTAGCTAGTCTTGCTTAAACCTATTTAATTTCTTCTCGAATAAAGCTTTGGTTTTGCTGACTTTGTTGGCAACATGGGAAACAATATTTTTTCAGTGAGAGCTCCATGAAAGTTGCTTCTGAAGCTGAGACAGGGAAATCTTTCCCTTATGCAAATACATTTTCTTTCAAAATCGAAGACAAAAAGCACAGGAAACACAGATTCATAAGCGGTAAACATAATCTTGGTTTGTTCACCAATCAGAGAGTCATAATCTTGCGTTACTCAATTGGATTGGTTCTTAAATTGCAGACACTCGGAGTTTGACAGAGGTGGTAACCGCAATCCTTCAGAGGGTAGGGGATGATATCGATCCAGATAACTTACCCCAAATTTTGGTAAATATATCTTTTATACACAAGACTGATGCAATATTTTTTTTTCTAATTCTTCTCTCGTCACCCCTGAAATGTTAAAATGATGGTTATAATCTGCAGTATGAAGACGAAGACCATGACAAAGTGTTGCTGGCTTCAGATAGTGATCTTCAAGCAGCTATAGAACATGCAAAATCAATTGGCTGGAAGGTAAAATAGATATATAACAAGAAAGCTTTTATCCTGCTTTTAAACCTGTGTTGGATATAAATGAAGAACATCAAGAAGCAGAGTCAAAGATGAAACTTCTATGATATTTTCACCATAGACCCTTCTGAGTTCTTACTTTCTGAATTGATGATTGCATCGTTATAAATCGCAGAGTCTGAGATTACATTTAGATGATTCAAGAGAAGGTAAAGGAAGAAGAAGGAGAAGAGCATCAGGATCAGTAGAAACAATGGAGTATGTAGAGACAGACGCTTGGGCTGCTGCTTACAGTGGAGTTGCAGCTGGTGCTGCATTAGTAGCTGGTCTTGGTTTTATGGCTTATCTCAAAAGATTCGGACATTGATTCCTCAAAAACACGAAAATGTGTTTTTTTTTTTAACTGGTCGATACAAACAAATAGTGTCATACAAAGATAAACAGACACAGGTTTTGAAGATTTTGTCTGAAATATTTTTTATATACAAAGTCATCTTTGAAAATTTTCGGACTTCATGATTTCAAAAAAAGAAAATACAAAATATCTAAAACTAATACATCAATGAGGAATTCAAGAACAATGCTTAGAATCTTGTCTAAACTGATCTCACAATTGTCAGCCAAAAAAACTCAGACAGAACAAGGGCTTTGCCATGTAGAGATATCGGCTATAAGTTCCCGAAGTTTATCAATAAGTTCTTTGACGTGAACATTCTTCTTTGCAATCTCCTGCATTCATAAAAGGTTCAGTATTTTAATGCCAACATAGAAGAACAATAGAATCACTTCCCATAAGGTTTTTAACATAGATAGCAAAATGACAAGATGACTGAGATGTATTCAAGAACTTTATGAACATTTCCATGGTTCTAGAACCGGCCAAGCTAATGATACCAACACTTACACTAGACAGTGGAAAAAAGGAACACTTAAACTACAAAATATGAATCAAATTCAGTGCTATGTAACTTGCAATTTACAGAAATCGATACCAAAAATTGTAGCAATGTAGTAAACTTCTGATTAAAAATGAAAGAGATGTAGAAATTGCAGAAAGCTTTACCTTTCTAAGACTTAAGGCTTGGTCCTCCAACTTTTCGATTTCATCTTCACTTTCAGGAGATCCTAAACCATTTTCCGTTTCAGATGCTTTTGCCTGTCGTGGATGAACAAAATCAGAATTCTGGAAACCTTAAAAGCTCTCATTTTGAATTAGCATTATAGTTTCAGGGCAATTTCACAACAAATGAAAAACAAGATACTCAACAAAGCAATAGATCCTTCATCTAAACTCTTATCTTGCTCAAGATTTACAACTAGAACTTCGCTTGGATCAAATTGGCGATAGATTACTCTATTGATTGAAGAATTCATACTCTTTTATCTCAAGAAGCCCTAGAAATT
>OVAQ01000071.1:0-55787 GCA_900406345.1 Erysimum cheiri
TACTTGAACGAATTACGGGCTATATCCGGGTTTTACCCACATAATTTGGGCCAACCTGACTTAATTGTCAGATACAGTATTGGATTTCCATTCATAACACTAGTAGTTATCATGATTAAGGTTTTTTAGTCCGGATTAATCAAAAATATATGCACATCTACTGCTTCGTCTTTTGTCTTGATTTATGAAATATTTTTATTCTTTGTAATCAAAAAAATAATTTAATCCTTCAAAATCAGCCAGTAAATACAGTAGGTATGAATATGATTTTGTCCTTTCTATGTTTTCATTAAAACCACTTTAAAAATCTTTAGACATCAAACAGCCTCTCCGGTCTCCACTCCTCACCACATTGACGACATGTTTTAGAAGAACAAATCCATTTTGCAATAGAAAGGGTTATATATGGTGGCCGTGAGACAAACAAGTGGTTTATAACCAGCAAACCTCAAGTACTGTTTGTATTCATGCATCCTCATCTCCATATAACCAAACCAAAAAAAGAAAAGAAAAGAAAAAGAACTCTCTCACCAAAAACAAAAAGCCAAGAGGGCGAAAATGCCCTCTGGCTGCTCCAAATATTGATATCAAGAGAGCTTATACAGATGCAAAGACCGATAAGCGTCTTACGAATGCAATGCCATGAAGAGGTTCTGCTTACGGGCATGCTCTGGGACAAGCCTGTTCACGATTTCAGGAGGGATGCCAGATAGCTCTGCATCACACAAACAAACATCACTACATGATTATGAATTACTCAAGGTTCACAGATTCATAAATGGAGAAAAACGCATTTATTATTTTCTTAGAATTCAAACATGTCAGAGGCCACCATACTTGTAAGCATTCCTCAATATTCAAAGAGCATCTACTAACATTGAATGGGGTTTTGAGGTTTCTACTTTAGCAATCATGAGCAAATCAACAACACGTCAACAACTTAATAGAGCATATATATATGTTAGATCTCTCAAGGGGTCCAACAAGAAAAATAAGGGAACTGTACCTTGCGGTTTAAAGTTGAAAAGTGGAGGAAGTGGTCGGCCATTGGGAAGACGCGTGTTTGGGTCCCTTAGCTCATCAAACAACGGATGAATACAAGCTTCCAACTACAATAACAATACAAGTGTTTCTAATGGGTTTAGATCCTTGGATGCTGATATGGAACAATAGAAAAGTAAATTACACAATGAAGGGAAAAGTATGAATTAACTTACAGCTGTGCATCTCAAATTAGGGGAATATTGGAAGAACCTACAAAGAAGATCAACTGCTTCTGGTGGCAAACGTTTCTGAAACACCTGAGCACAAATAGAATATTCATGTAGTAATAAGGATTCAGAGAGACGCAATGCTTAATGAAGCATTAATCACTGAAGCCAAGTAAACTTTTTTTTACTATGGGCAAATAAAAAATCCCAGATAGTTTAGTGCAAAGTGCAAACCACCAGGTTGAAGAATGTCAGAGAACAAAATCCTGAAAAGCATCTTCCACCAGATAGAAATACTCAAACTAGAACTAAAGCCACAATCATTTAGTCAATTGTTTTCAACTCTACCATAGATAGTTTTATAAGCCAGAGGAAATGACAAGAACAAATTTAATTTTTGATACATACTCTTGAATGATTCATATTCCAAACCATCACAAATACCAGAACACCTCTTTGACAAAATGCATTCACCAACAAGACCACTGATTAAAGAATGTCCTGGAAGGTGAAATCAATAACATTAGAAGGCATACCTTGTGCCATGGATGAGGTTTTATCTGGGGAAACTTAAATTCTGTATAGTTTGGATTCATGCACTTGATTTCTTCCCTTGTTGGTGTACCTAAAACCTGCATGACATATAAAAGCACATGAATAAGAAAAACAAGATTTCCTCAAAATCAAACTGAGCAGTCCAAATTTTATTGCTTTCTTTTATACTGAATACAAACTCAACAATAAACGTAACAAATTGTGACTCAGAGGCCTGGTAGTCATCAGATATAACGTTGAAAATCTACACCATAGTCTGATACGTAAAGATAGAGGACTACCCTGTAAACCAAAGTTCTAAAAGCACTTATCAGGCACCGCCAAGCCCAAGACTTGAATTGCTTCATATTTTTAGATAAACATTAAGAATTAATAGAAGGCTACCTTAATAATTTCAACAAGCTGATCGACTCCGCTCTCACCAGGAAACAGAGGCTGTACGGGAGGTTGGCAAGGGCCCATAAAAAGTAAGACAAGAAACTGGATGAATAGCACAAAAACATATAGCTACTGCAAAAATCATGCTTGAACCTGTCCAAGAAGCAGTTCGGCCATCACACAACCAGTGGACCATATATCGATTGCAGTTGTGTATTCACTGGCACCAAAAATGAGTTCTGGAGCACGATAGTATCTTGAACAGATATAAGAAACATTGGGTTCTCCTTTTACCTACAGAGAACGAGAACATGTCATACGCCAAGAATGAATTCGCTAAAACTGTGTCAATAAACCTTACCAACACTTTTGCACTCCCAAAATCACAGATTTTTAACTGATGGGTGTGTGGGTTCACCTGCATAACAACATCTGTAAAGTCAGATATATATGCATTTAAATTAAAACCGGACAATTTTTTAGACAACAATTCTAACTCGATACAGATAAGTTTAGTGCAGACATGCTACTTTATACTAAAACCAGCTCAAAACTACAAGTATTTTCTCAAAATTAGTTTTCAGAATCCTACGTTAACAACAAACTTTCTCAATAATATAAACTCGAAAAGAGAAGCCTAGTTCCACTGTGAAGATCGTAAATGAAATTTAACTGTATTAAGAGCTTCATTGCTACACCTCCAGGCATGTTATAAACATACATTATCATGTCAGAATCTAAACCTAGTATGACATCATTAAATGTAAATAATATATGTCTTTATATCTCCTACTCGTAGAGGCAAAGATTAAAAAACTAAAAATAATTCCAACATAAATAGGTTATAGAGAAAAAAAAAAAGGTCATCTGTTATATATTTCTTTCAAAACAGGGAGACACAAATGGAACTTACCAGCAGGTTTTGAGGCTTAATATCACGGTGACAAAGACCAAAGGAATTATGGATGTAAGCAAGCGCCCTGCAAATCTGTAACCATTAACAGAAACTTGTCAAAAATGTTTGAAAGTCTGGCATGCAGTGGGAATAATGCAGACTGATCTGAATATTTTATCACATGATCAACCAAGAAATGAAATTACATCCACCTAGAAAGTCAAGGAGAAATTTCCACCCACCTATTCAGGTAAGAGCCACAAGAACCCAGTTGACATACATAGAACACAAATCTATTGATGCTAATATATTCAGTTGAACAAAATGAGCCTCAAATTATAAGTGAGTGCTTATGACGCTTCATAAACTACAAAAAAGAATAACAAAAAGTTAAAATCCTGGAAATAGTTACCTGATAGGTGTAGAGTTTAACGTATATCAGTGGCATCAGCTGGTTCGTCCTGCTGTAGCTTCTTGCAACACGATTGACGGTCTCAGGCACAAATTCTAGGACAAGATTCAAATAAACCTCTTCATTGTCTGTTCTTGAGAAGAAGCTATGCTTTAAAGCAACCACATTGGGATGGTCTAGCATCTGCATTATCTGAAGCTCCCTGTTCTTGTATCGCTTGTCTTGTAGAACCTTCTTGATGGCAACAACCTCCCCAGTTTCCCTACATTTGGCCTACCACAAGGGAACATAAATGTACGGGGAATGGAGCCAAATCAATAGAAAGAACATCATGGATGTTAAATTAACTTACTTGGAAAACCATTCCAAAGGAACCAGTACCGACAACATGTTCAGATATGTAACTGACTGTCTGCCAATCAAAAAAAGGATCTATATGAGAAACAGTTAGACACGAACGTTACCAATTAACAGATACATTTTTATGAGCCATCCAACCTGTCTTGATTGACCATTTCGACCACGGACTGTGGTTCTAATCACATGACCAGGTTCAGCACCAGCCCCATCAATAATATCTGGTTCACTATCCTGCAACGTAACAAAACCATCAGACACTGTAAACTACTCCATAACACTTATAAGCTCGTGATAAGGAAGTCAAGCTAAAATCAATTGAATAAACATGAAAAAAAGAAACAAAGCAAATAAGCAATGCAAGACTTACTCTCTCATCATCGGTCTCTACCTTGTCCCTTATCCTCGTCTCAGCCAAATCTCTCGTCAACCAATCGACTGAACTAGAAGAGCTTTTTAAACCTTTGGCAGATCTCGAACTGCCTACTCCATTTCCCAGTCCAGAAGATGCCATGATATTTATTCTGAAGATAACACGTACTAGTACTTGATAGCATCATAACCCATGGTGATTTGGTGTCCCATCCCATCAAAGAACCGATCTTCCTAGTAGAATTTCGAGGTCATTTGCATTAGATAAAAGTGTGTTATATCTCAAGGATCTTGATCATTACAAAAATCATGAATTGATACAAAATAAAGTAGTCAATTTAACAGGAAAATTAAAACTTGTGTAAACACTAATGAACTCTGAGCCAGTGGTGAATTGATACACTGTTACTGCCTATGAACAGAGATGAAACCCAGCCCAATTGAGACCGATCAGATCTACTGCCGACTAAAATTGATTTGTAATCGACAAGGTTTGGTTTGAAAACTCAATTTTGATAACCAAAAGCAGCTCAGAAAATCAGCAAAACAGTTACTACCCAGAAGAACCCTAGTTCAAAAAAAGCACATCAATAGAATAAAGAGAGAAGCTTTTCAAGAGATTCGGATATCATTAGATAGAAGAGCGAAAAATGATGATCACCTTGAGCTGTCCAGAAGAAGAACTGAAACCAAAGTCAAGCATTTGACGATTGTCTTCTTCCTCTTCTTCTTCAATTGAAGAGCTTCACATGAAAAAGTTAAATATTATTTTCCTCGGTGGTTGATCGGATTGAAAAGGCTTAACCTTTAGATTCTTCTTTCTTGCTTCTGCGTTAATTTTGTTTTTCCCAACTTCTTCTTCCTCTTCACCCTTACTTTGTCGATTTCTACCGTTTTGAATCAAACGAGAATATGAGACGACAGCTCATCATTATAAAGCATGATATATTCATCTTTTTCTTCTTTTCTAAAATATATTTTTGTTTATATCTATTTCTACACAAATTATATTTTTTTCTTTAACTATATTATACATGGATGATGTACATGATAATTGATAAATACCATTATCAATTCAAACCACTAAACTATAAAATTGCTAAGTTTTTATAATAATGCTAAGTAGATCTTTTTAAAATTTTCATACTTCCAAATATTTTTATCGGATGTCCCCACCCCAAATATCATAACATTGAAACTCAATTTTCAAACCTTCAGCCTACCTAATTTTTGTTACCGGATATTCAAACTTTTGGTCTACAACTTATTTCAGCTAAAACTTACAAAAGAAAATAACATTTTGTGCTTACTATAAATCGCTTCAATATTCAACATACATTAATGATTTTGTCTAACACATTCCAGCCTCCACTCCAAAATGCATCTATGTGGGATATCTTCTAATATTATGTGCCTTTTGATTTTTGAGATACTATAAAACAACACTATGTTTGTGGAATTTTCTAGTGAATTAAGTAAAATACTGTTGTAGGGAAAAAAATGGTTTAAAAAAATAAAGCCACTTTCGTATTTGCTGGTTATTATATAGTAAAAGTCGCCTTTACTTGTCGACTGTTAGGTAAGGCTGAACGCCACACATCTTTTTTTTGTTTGTGTGTGTGGCCGATGGTGGTTTTGTATTCGGGTTTGATTGGTGATTAAAAGCTTAACAGTGACAGTGAAAGGATGTGTACGTTTCTTTATCGTTGGTTTTATCATAATAAGTCTTCTAAATTTGTGTAAATTCTAGATAACATACGAAAAGACTGATCAAATACATTCCCGTTTTAGATTGATTAATATTGATAAAATATTCGTGAGGAGATTTATGTTATATGAAATCTTGGAACAGTATTCTAACGGGAGGGCGGTTAAAGACTAAACTGATATATTTCTGTTTGTTTCACAAAAGTGAAGTTAATTGCTTTTGCTTTGGTTAGCTGTCTTGAAAATACGTTAGGCATGCATATTGCTTTGGTGACTAGTATACTACTCTCTGGTCTCCGCGTGATCTAATTTTACTAATTAAAATATACTATCAATTAACCAAAAAGGGGTAATGCAATAAAGTCGTAAGTAGGTCCAAAGTGTACTGCTCATTAGCCTACAATAGGGAGTGGTGGTCTTCTAACCTAAAAGGCTAAAGTTGCTTTCTTTTGCTCAATAAAGTATGAGATATAGATTACCATTTAACAATGATTTTAGTGTTGACCAAACAACAACAAAACAATGATTTACAATAGTGTATCTGAAAGCAAATGTGTTCAAATGTGTTTGGATTTTGATTGTCCAATCCAATGGGCCTGTGACGCCTGTCTGGCCCGATCGTCGTCGGTACGGGGTGTACCTACAATCAGGAGATTCGAGGCCGTGAATGATAATCATAATACAAGTCTGCACTAAAAAGTAAAAAAAATAAACATTTAAGTACTTGTTAATTTCTTTGGACCAGTCCAATACGATTATATACATTATTTTTCATCTTTGAGACACCCAAAAATATTTTAAAAAACCAATAAAAAAAATTGATAATTATCATAGTTATAACCATTACCATTGAATTTTTATCATGTTTGTTCTGGATAACACTAACCACACTTGCTCATTTTATATGAAATAAAATCATGTTTAGTTTGACAAAAAAAAAAAAAAAAAAANAAAATCATGTTTGGCTTGTTATCACAATCATGCAATTTACCATTCAAGTCACAATCATGCAATTTACCATTCAAGTCCTTTTATAATTAATCTAGCAATTTAAAATTCCTTCATAATTATTGTGGAGTTTTCCAGTGTCAGACTCAGACATTACCAGATTTACATCATATAAACATTATACACGTGCTTCACTTCTTCTGCCTCAATCATTTTGTTCAGTACCGGTTCAATCCGGTGTTCTCAACGCCAAACGCTTTTTTCAAAACGCTAACGCAAAATTCGCGTTTTGTAATCTTACTGGCTAGATCTCACAAGAAATGGGAAAAACAAAAACAAATCTCCAGGGCCTTCCTTATTTCTAAAAACTATCTCCACGACTCTTACCAAAAAAAATATTCAGAAATGTCAATGTCATCGTTTTCCTTCGTCTCTCTCACTTTCTTCTTCCTTCTTCTCGTATCTTCTTCGTCGTCATCATCTTCCGATGACATCTCCGAGCTGTTCGACGACTGGTGCCAAAGACATGGCAAAACTTACGGTTCGGAAGCAGAGAGGCAACACAGGATTCAAATCTTTAAAGATAATCTCGACTTCGTTACCCAACACAATCAAATCACTAACGCTACTTATTCTCTCTCTCTCAATGCCTTCGCGGATCTGACTCACCACGAGTTCAAGACCTCTCGTCTTGGACTCTCTGTTTCGGCGCCGTCGGTGATAATGGCTAAGGGACAGAGTCTCGGTGGTAGCGCAAAGGTTCCAGATTCTGTTGATTGGAGGAAGAAAGGAGCTGTTACTAATGTCAAAGATCAAGGCAGCTGCGGTATTTCATTTAGCTTTTGTTGTTTTTCTTCAGATTTGATAAGAGTTTTTTTTAGTTCAGCGACTTCGGGGGTGATTCAAGATCAAGACTTTAGAATCAGAACCTTAAGATTGTATTTTAGATCGGTGAAATTCTCAAACTTAAGAATCTTTGAGGACGCCTGTGGTTATTTAGTATGTTACAGGAAGACCAATCATCCTGGCCATAGTTTGTCAGCGTAATCTAATTTTGCATCTCTTTCACGCTTTTTGGACTTTTTAGGAGTTTAATAAGTTTTACTTTTCTTTTCTTTTTTCATGTCTAGTTATGGCTGAGAGTAGTATGCTGATTGAACTTTTTAGGAAAGTCTAGATGCAATTGTCATGTTTCTTCTATGACAGTTATAGTTTGATTAAATGGACAAAAAAATGTAGGAATTTGGTCAGAAACAGAAAAGTGTATTCAGATGTATCCATGTTGAGTATTCGAGTGGGTCATGATGTTCTTGGTACATTAATAGGGGCTTGCTGGTCGTTCTCTGCTACTGGAGCGATGGAGGGAATCAACCAAATTGTCACAGGAGATCTCATCAGCCTCTCTGAGCAGGAACTCATTGATTGTGACAAGTCCTACAATACTGGCTGCAATGGTGGTCTCATGGACTATGCTTTTGAATTTGTCATAAAAAACCATGGAATAGACACAGAGAAAGACTATCCTTATCAAGAACGCGATGGCACCTGTAAGAAGGATAAGGTATTGGTTTGGTTCTCCTTGTTTAATTTTTCTTTCCTGTTTGTTTCCTTGATCTCTGACATGACTAACGTACATAACTATCTTTTGCTCTGCAGTTGAAACGACGGGTTGTGACAATTGATAGCTATGCTGGTGTAAAATCAAATGAGGAGAAAGCGTTAATGGAGGCTGTAGCGGCTCAGCCAGTTAGTGTTGGCATCTGTGGAAGCGAGAGAGCGTTTCAGTTATATTCGAGTGTAAGTTGTAAGATTAGAGATACACCAACACTAATTTCTGAATGTTCAACTTTTCCTTGTTTGAAATTTTCACCTTTTGATGCAGGGAATATTCTCTGGCCCGTGTTCTACATCATTGGATCACGCTGTGCTCATAGTAGGCTATGGTTCAAAAAATGGTGTTGATTATTGGATTGTGAAAAACTCATGGGGAAAAAGTTGGGGAATGGATGGGTTTATGCACATGCAGCGTAACACCGGGAATTCAGAAGGGATATGTGGAATCAATATGCTCGCTTCATATCCCATCAAGACACATCCAAACCCGCCTCCACCGTCCCCTCATGGCCCCACAAAATGCAACCTTTTCACCTATTGTTCAGCTGGAGAGACTTGTTGCTGTGCAAGAAACTTGTTTGGTTTATGTTTCTCATGGAAATGCTGCGAGATAGAATCCGCTGTGTGTTGCAAGGATGGTCGTCATTGTTGTCCACATGATTACCCGGTTTGTGATACAACCAGAAGTCTCTGCCTTAAGGTATTTTAGCTATGGATTGGCATATACTGATCACAAATATCTACCTCTATGTTTTGTTGACTGATGAATCTATTCTTTGCTTGCAGAAAACCGGGAATTTCACAGCGATCAAGCCCTTCTGGAAGAAGGATTCTTCAAATAAACTTGGCCGATTTGAGGAGTGGGTTGTGTAAGAGAGTTTTAGGCATATGTCACAGAAAGTTCAAACTCATCCACACCGAAACCTCGTAAATTTGATTTACCTGTATCTGCGAGGGGATTATTTGTAGCTGTTGTTGAGATATATATGTATCGTCACGGATGTATTTAGTTTCTCATTTGGATGTATACAGCTTTTGAATCAATAATAAAGGACACTTGCAGGACAAATCACAGTATTTGGATCTGCAAGACACAAAGTAATAAGAGTATCATCTATACATATTGTAGACAAAAGCAGAGACTAAACTTCGCTGTTGTTGTTCTCTCTCTTGTTCAGTTCTGCGATCTCCTTCCTCTTTGTTTTGTACAGGGAGTAGAAGTATGAAGCTAGAGCCAAGACTGCTCCTAGCAAAGCACCTCTTCTCTGCCAACCAAATTCATCGTCCATGAAATCAAAAGCCAACACAACAAGAAGAGCCACAACCGGTGAAGCACACATATGAACAACATCAGCAAATAAACCGGACACCAAAAGTACCAGACCTAACATCCCGACCGCCCAAATCTGCCAAGAGAGAGCTAACCCGACCAAACTCAGAATGTAGTAAGTTTTCCCTTTCTTAAACCTCTGGCTATCGCCTTTTAACTCCTTAAACTCACCACTCGCAAACAGACCCACAGCACAAATGAGTGTGGCGATGAAGGAAACGCAGATTTGCATCTCCAAGACCATCCGAAACACCTTCTTGTTACCATACCTCTTTGTATTCACCAACACTTTTTCGAACCCGAGCTGCATTAGGCATAGAGACAAGGAGAAAGCAAGGGTAGGGAATATAAGTATCAACCATGCCCTGATGTCGTAAGCATCAGTTTCATCTTCATCAGGAGTTCCGGCAAATGCAGGGCCACCAAAAAAGTCGGCCGCAAGAGTGAAGATTACTGATATGATGATCCATCTGTTAAACTTGAGACGGTTTATGAAAGCTGAGAAGAGGGAGGTAAGTAGCAATTGAGTGGATACCAAAATCCCCCACCCTACGTATAATTTCGCTAGAGCATATAACTTGCTATAAACAGAGACAAGAAGACCGAGAGCAACGTAGAGGGAGAGAACTCGAAACCAGCCATTGTTGGTTTGATCGGAGACTGTTTCCGAGTTTGGCTTTGGTGAAGGAAATATGAAAAAGAGTGGAATCAGGATTGGGAACGCAGCGTTTTGGATCAGCGCTTGCGTCCATGTTCCTTTGTATTGTCGGTCGTGATTGCTCTCTGATCGATTGTCTTGGACGTAGTAGAAGTTCAACAGAAGCATGACGAGAGAGTCTCCGGCAAAGATCAAGAAACCGCAGAAGAAAACAGAGATCCACCATTTGTGTTGATTAAGCTCCATGGATCGAGGATTATCGCTCATCATCTGGGCGCGTGGTTCTCGACCTTGAAACTCTTCCATGAGTCTCTCTGCTTCTTCTTCTTCTTGGATTCTGCGAATATGCAAATATTAATCTTACAAACCCTAGAGGCTGGAGCTCATTCCCATGGTTGTTTAACGTGCAAACACACATTTTAATCTGGAAAGATAAAGAAGAGAGAAGTCTTGGTCACGAAATGGTCATGCTTTTGACTCAACAACGTTGCTTGAATATGTCCGATCACATTATTCTAATGAATAAAATATCTGTAAGATTGGTTATTATATGATATCAAAGAGCATCTTGGCGGCAAAGGAGGGCTACAAAGACAGCTAACGGGTTGAACTCGGTCCCCCAATCGTAATACTGTAAAACCGACTTAAACCGGAGCTGAACCCAAAAAAAATAAAAAATTACTCGTACAAAAGTCTTGGATATCAAAAGAGTTAACCAAAAGACGTGTGAAGGGTCAACACGTGGCGTGAAGGGAGCAACCCGTGTGACCCGAAGCAGTGTAACAGTGGCTTGTTAGGGCATCTCCAACCCATCTCTATATTTGCCTCTATTTTAGAGGCAAATATAGCAATCTCTATTTTAGAGGCAAATATGCTCCAACCCACCTCTATATTTGCCTCTAAAATAGAGATTGCTATATTTGCCTCTATTTATAGAGGAGAAAATAGAGTTCCTCTATTTTATAGAGGAAAAAATAGAGATCTCTATTTTAGAGGTGAAAATAGAGTGGGTTGGAGTAAAACCCACCTCTATTATAGAGTTCCTCTATTTTAGAGGTAAAAATAGAGAAAACCATTGGAGATGGTCTTAAATCGGACACCAACTTGAAGCTTCCTCCTGAAGGAAATTAGAAAGCTTGAGAGATGGCGACGAAGACTATTTGGATCATACTGTTATGTCTATTTGTTGTTTCACAGGCGGATCAGGGTTTCGATGTTCGTCATCACCTTTCCACCGTCACCAGGTTCTTTTCTCAATCCTTGTTATTACACTCTTAAATCGTTTGCGTGCTTCCCGAGGAAATTGAATCAAGAACAACACTTATCATCTGGGTTTAAATTTGTTTAACCTAATTGGTTGTATTACTATCGTTTGTTTGACATCATTTACACCAGTTTGTCAGAAAAGGGTGAAAATTTGTAGAGTTTTCTTTAGTGAGTTCTAATTCTAATTTATTTTGGGGGGAATTTGAATTTTGTGTGCAGATACTCAGTTTCGAAAGATGTTACCCAAAATCTGATTGAAGGATCGAATGTACCTAGTGAGTGTACACCCATCCATCTTAACCTTGTGGTAAGCATACTTAACTTTATTTGGGGAAAAATGAGATGTAAAACCTAACATGAGGAAGAATGAAGACTGAAATGGTGGTATTTAACATGTTAGGCTAGGCATGGAACTCGTTCTCCGACCAAGAAACGGTTGCGGGAATTGGAGAATTTGGCTGGTAGGTTAAAGGAATTGGTAAGAGATGCAGAAGCTAGGAACTTGCCTTCAGACAAAATTCCTGGATGGTTAGGACAATGGGTATCTCCTTGGAAAGGGAAAGTGAAAGGTGGGGAGCTGATTAGGCAAGGCGAGGACGAGTTGTATCAACTGGGAATCCGGGTTAGGGAACGGTTTCCAAGTTTGTTTGAAGAGGATTACCACCCTGATGTCTATACAATCAGAGCTACGCAGGTTGGTTGGTTGCTCTTGAATTTTTATGTGGACAGATGGAATTTGGTTACAAATATTGGTGGATGACATTCCTGAATTGTTTAAATCTCTTGGTAGATTCCTCGGGCATCTGCAAGTGCGGTGGCATTTGGAATGGGGTTATTCAGTGAGAAAGGAAATCTGGGACCAGGCCGTAATAGAGCATTCGCTGTCACAAGCGAAAACCGTGCTAGTGATACAAAGCTGAGATTTTTTGAATGTTGTCAAAACTACAAGGTACAGCCATGATCCAATCAATCTAAGTTACTTTTATTGTATGACTCATCCTCAATATACTTATTATGACTTTTTCTTCTCTTTTCATGCTCTATGATTGCAGAGCTATAGAAAAGCCAAGGAGCCTGCTGTGGATAAGCTCAAGGAACCTGTTTTGAATAAGATTACAGCTTCTGTTAAAAAGAGATATGGTTTAAATTTCACAAAACAAGACGTTTCTTCTCTCTGGTTTCTGTGCAAGCAGGTGCTTCATTCTTGCATCTCGTTTTAAATTTCTAAAGGTTTATATACTCCTTTCCTGGAGGCTATCACACCTGCGTCACGTCATGAATCAATTATAATACGAAAGTTGTTCTTAAATTCTCAGGAAGCATCATTGCTTAATGTAACTAATCAAAGTTGTGAACTTTTTACGCCATCAGAGGTACAAGTTGCCAATTCTTTCTTTACGTCTTTGGATCTTTCTATATGTGCTTTAGATATATATTTTTTGGCTTATGGATTTTATGCTATAACGCTAGTTATCTGTAACACAATCATCTGTAGGTTGCTTTGCTGGAATGGACAGATGACTTGGAAGTGTTTATCCTCAAAGGTTATGGCAATTCCTTGAACTACAAAATGGGAGTTCCATTGCTAGAAGATGTTTTGAATTCGATGGAAGAAGCTATCAAGGCCCGGGAAGGTAATCTCAAACTTGAAACCATGAAAATCTGAACGATTTGCTTGTAATTATAGTCATCAGATCTAATTCTTTGTCCAATTTAATTACCATGCAGAAAAGCTCCCACCTGGAAGTTACGAAAAAGCAAGGCTTAGGTTTGCACATGCCGAAACAATAGTTCCCTTTTCTTGTCTTCTTGGGCTTTTCCTTCAGGGATCTGGTTAGTCTATCAATTTTCACATCTGATATTGCTACACTCGCGCTTGTTGTGAAACATGTAATTCCACTCAGTGTTGTTCTGAAAGGATGTTTAAAATGTTTCACAGAGTTTGAGAAAATACAGAAGGAACAACCATTGGAACTCCCTTCACAGCCTCCTAAAACCAGAGATTTTAGAGGCAGCACCATGGCTCCTTTTGGTGGGAACAATATTCTTGTCCTCTACAGTTGTCCCGCTGAATCGTCTCCTAAATACTTCGTTCAGGTTCTGCACAACGAGCATCCTATTGCAGTTCCAGTAAGTGTCATCTAACTAATAAATCCAAACTCAATTTCAGCTCTGTTGTAGTGGCTAAATAGAACTGTTGACATAACTTCCACAATTTTGAGGAATGAATTAACTTTTTCGTTTTTCTCTTCTTCTAATTCCTAATATCTCCTTAAAAATTTATTTCAGGGTTGTGACGGAAAAGATTTCTGTTCTCTTGAAGATTTCAAGGTATTTTGCATCTTTGCCTCTGAAGTTCTCCTACAAATATATATATTTTCTTTGTAAAACCTACACAGGCATAAATCTCTATTGTCCTTTTTTTTTTTACAGGCCAAAGTGGTAACCCCTCATCTAAAGCATGCTTTTGACAACCTCTGCAATGCTAATTTAGATGACCCGAAACATAAGCCCGCCTCAAGTAAGTTATCTATACTGTTTAGTTGGCTGTTTGGGTCGAGCCAGGATACCGAGCTCTAGATACTTCAAAACGCTTCTTACATACTGGCTGAGTAAGGTTTGAACCTGAAATCACATAGAGCAGTGTTGTCTGTTTTTGTCCCCTTGTCACTGTTTCTAGTTAGTTCTATCCGGTAATCTGAGATGTTTCGATTTGATCTGTGAATCCATTTCCACACTTGCTTGTGGTAGAAACTAAAAGGTCTAAATTACAGAGACATCGATCAGAGTAAGGACTTGTAGTCTTCACTCTATGTTTGGTTCCAATCCCTCTTGGACAAAAGATTTGGACTAGAACTTTTGATAGAAAGTACCAATGGAGAAAAGAATGCGTATATCTCTATCTGTATATTAATCAACTTTATATGGGAAAACTGAAAACAAGTCTATGATCTAGTAATATAATTGATAGAATCAGGATATTCAAGACGAATATAATCATACATGAGTCCTTGAAAAGGGCTCACGGCGAGCGGTTGAGTTAGATATATGGTGTTATTTCCCAGTCGAAGAGACGATGCAGGCACATTAACATTGTATAACCAATAGAGTCCATGAATACCATGCCTTGCGATTGTATTATCCTTCCCTATTTGCTCCGTCGTAAACAATGGAGGATTTGCAGAAAGATCGTTCACCCGAACCTGCAAAAAGATTACCAAAGAAACAAATGAATATTTTCACTTTTGATAGAAAAAATAGTCTCCATGCAACCTTAGATTCTCACCTGCAATTCTGCTACATTTGATGTAGCTAGAGCGATTCGCAGTTTGAAGTTTCCGGTTAAGTTTTGCAGTTTATTATCGAATTGAAATTTGATCTGCCATGTTGTACCGTTATAACTACCATTTGCTTGCTTCCTACAAATCCAATGTTTCATACTTCAACAAAGTTTCAGATTCGTAGTGTTTTGAATTTAAAATAGTAACAAGCTTACCTGGTAACTTGCATGAAGAACCATTTTTTAGAGTAGTCATCAACATCAACATTGTAGACCAAATCTTCATCAGGATACAATTCTGAATACCGTTCCCACAATCCGTATTGTCGGAATTTATCAGAATGGTTTAAGTATAGTTTGTTTACAAAGCTTGGACTCGGGTCAGGTATGTAGAACTCTGCAGCGGTTCGGTCTGGTACACCGATTTCCCATAGTGTTAAACCGTCTCTAGGAGGCTCATACACCAAGTCTCCTAGGCTAATATTTGTGCCTGTTTCCAATATTTCACTCTTTGTTAACACAATCTATACATATATACGAAGCATTGTCGTTGTGGTATTACAAGTGTTCAAACCTGGAGAAACGTCAAAAATGGTGTCGTTGTGGTAATCACCAATGAATCCCGGAGCAAATGCATAGAGATTATAACGACCAATTCTCACATTATTGATAGAAAAAGATCCATTTTCGTCTGCTTTTGACCAGAACTGATAACCCTGTTAATGTAATTAAAACCAAAATTTATGACTAAGCTAATAGTTGATTAAGAAGGGGGAGAATGTTTGTATTAATAGATTCAGAAATTACTTTGTATTCTCTTTGCCATGAGCCAACATCTCCTGGTGCAGCCAAGCCCACATAGGACCCATTCGCTGGTATATCCACACTACTGATGAATCTGTCTCAAAACAAACTACCACTTAGGAATCGGTTATGTAAGAAACGACGTAGTTTCTAGGGATAATGAAGCAAGTAGCGTACCTGTCTCTCACGAGTAATCTACCGCTAACAGATCCTCTTTGGTCTGATGCAGGAAAATCACTTGAAGTGGTGAAGTTATAAGGCCATTTCTCTTCTTCAATTTTGGTCTGAAACAACAACCAAATCTATTGCTCACCTCTTTTGCTCTTACGTATGCTGATGTGCACATGAATATGTGTGTAGATGTATGACTGACCTGGTTCTTGGCTTCATGCCAGAGCAAGAGAGGATCAACTCCTTTAGGAAAAGAGTTGAGATAAATAAAGACTGGTCCGAATACTTTCTTCCATGCTTCACCTTCTTTAAAATTCATGATTAGTTCTGCTCCAACATAGTGAGTGCTGTGAAATATCTGTTTTCATTTTACACACGTCAATTATCATTCATCTTCTATCCAAATAATGGAAAAAAAAAAAAAAGAAAACACAACAACTCTTTTTTAAATGCTCACCGCAAGGTTTGTTGGACCGACATGAGAGCCTAGGAATTGCTTGAGAGGCCCAGCAGATCGGAACTCGTTGCTTGGAGTGATTTGCCAGAATCCAACTGAATCATTTGTGCTTATCCATCCATGAACTTTTATGTCTTTACTCTCCATTGAATACTCATACTTGTCATCCACCTATAAGATAACGACTTTAATCCTCTGTTTTTCTAAGTTCCTCTGTTTCCTCTGTTTTTTTTTAAATTCCTCTGTTCTTAAGCTAAAAAGGATGGCTTAGATGTTACATAGAAAAAAATTAAATTTTACCTCCCCTTTAAACTCGGGCTCGATAGGGTCGAGAAGTTGAACTGCCTCAGGATAAGCAAGAGGTTGACCTCGCGGCGGAATTCGATCATCTGGCAAAGGCATGTACCTCTGCCTGTCATCTGAAATCGCCATGTAATGAAACTTGTCCTTGTTTAGCTTAAATGCTAATCGGATGTTATCTAGTTCAATAGCTGGCCATCCTTGTAACCGTTCGAAGATGGCGTAACTGTAGAACCCCGACGAGTTTCGCAGCATTACAAACCTGAAATCAACTCCAAATCTCATCAGTATAGATTCCCAAAAAATTAAATCTTTTATCTTTAGATACTAACTTAATTGACTACCTCTTGTCTATATTCACTGGAACAGCCGTCGTCGAAGTTGTATTCCAGTTCCTTGAAAACGATAGCTCTATCTGTTCATCGTTCTGCGTCTTCACTTCCATCTTTGTTGCTTCAATCCTGTGAAGTAATCTAAGTTTCACTTCACGTTTGGGGAATACTAATTGGTAAACTATAAGCACAATCATTTACCGGTCTAGTGTGCCTTTGGTCTTTTTAGTTTTTTTTCCAGGAAAGTTCCACACTAAGTCCCAGTAACTGCGGAAATCAGATCAATTAGAGTCTAAACACTCGCATCAGAGCAGTGAGATACATATCCATTTATAGACTTACCCTCTATCATATTCTTTGCCGGTCGCGAGCACATTGTCGATTCCATTATACCGGATTCCGGTGACAAATCCCTCAGGATTTGACAAAGTTAATTGAAAAATTCCATTGTCCATTACCACCTGCATTTATCGTCATTGATTAGGATTTCTTAAACGATCGGTGTGACTTGCACATCAAGAAAGCTACGGATTAAGAGCGTAACAGTTTAGATTTTTTTTCAAAGCGGTGTCTCTATTTATTAATGGAAGGCTAATTAAGAATGCTGGATAGTTAAAAAAAATATATATAGAGATGACCGACATGTCCATCTTGGTAATGTAATTGCAAGACTTGTGTTGATTCTGGACCAGGAGTTTGGTTTTGGGAGATTGCAGTTTCAAACAAAGACATGAACATGA
The DNA here is from genome assembly GCA_900406345.1 of Erysimum cheiri. Classification (NCBI taxonomy): domain Eukaryota; kingdom Viridiplantae; phylum Streptophyta; class Magnoliopsida; order Brassicales; family Brassicaceae; genus Erysimum; species Erysimum cheiri. The sequence goes on from OVAQ01000071.1 coordinate 17,788, forward strand.
CCAGAGCAATAATAATCCATCCTCTCTGTTTCGATAAGCGTCTCCGGTAATCTTTTTGTCATTAAACATGCACGCACACACACACACACATAAGTCATCGTTTTGTTAGAAGTTAGGTTCTTATCATGTGAAACACAGATTATACATATATAATATTATAGTTATATAAAACAAAATGTAATGATGTTTGTTCTCTGATGCGTACCTTGGGTCGTCACGAGCTTGACGACATGTGAAGCGTACAGAAACATGATTAAGTTAGCGGATTTGTCGTGTGGCTTTCTCGAAATTCTGTCCACAAAGGTAATAATTAAGACATGTGAAGTTGTAGAGATGAGGCAAGTAAGAATTAGAAGAAGAGTCGTTTACATTATGACAGCATAAATTCATTATATAGGTTTTCTTCTAATAAGAATCTATTACTCATACAAAAACTTTGAAGTGGGACAATGACAAGAGACAAAAAGTAAAACATAAGAACATGTGAACTAATAAAAAAGAAACAGGAAAAAAAAAAGGAAAAAAGGAGAGAAGTAAGGTAAGTGGTTTAGGCAACGTCAAAACTTTTCTTCTGCTATAAACAAAGAATTCCTTTTCATATTATATAACCATACCTTTTTGGCGTCTTATATATTTATTAATCTAAGAATAGAAATTGAACAAATTAAACCATCAAGAAATATTTTACAATTTTAATCCCATGTAGAGGCATGGACCAAAAAACTCGTTCTAGGGGTTAAGTATATTCTCGAAGCAAAAAATATAGAAGAATATCAGTAACATAGTATTAGCATACCACAGACACAGAGAAACGTGTAAGATAAAATATCAACATTTTTTTTCGGCTAGTTATGTCGTAACTCATACAATAATACATACATTAATTAGTTGTATCACGTGCTACGATTCGTACAAAGCAACCACTCCCAATAATCCTTCTTTTCTTTTCTTTTCCCCAACAATATTTAGCCTACTCGGTTGATGTCTAAGGAAACTATGTACCTAACCACCATACCATCCGATTTACCTGAAAGTGGTTCGTCGTATACTTTATGGGTTTTGTTGTAGATGTAGAAATATGCAAAAATGCACACGAACAGGAGAGGGAATATAAAGAATGCTGATGCTTGAAGCAAAAGCTGTACGCGGCTGCGTGGATGGTTGATTGGAGTTAGAGAGAAAGCGCAAACATACATACATATATGTATATAATGTATGCATTCATATAAAAACACATACATTTAGTGATTTGGAAGAGATAGATAAAGACTCTTAACAAGTTGTTCACCAAATGTTTAACCAAGTCTATTCCAACGAACACTTTTCGCGGGTTTAATTTTTTATTATTTAACAGAAAAAAAGTCTTTTTCAGTGAGAAAATCAAACAGATGAATAACACGAACAAATCTACCTTCAACTACATCTCTCCATTTTTCATATCTTCTTATATCCATAACAAAAACGAATCATAATGTCACTAACCATTCAATAGTTGATCCGGAGTCTGGGTCTTTGACAATACAGCCTGGAAAAAAGATCTAAAAAAGAAAACACAACATTGAGATGGTTCTCAATAGAAGAGCAACGAAATTTATAAATTAATTTGCTCGCAAAAAAGTCAACTTAAGTTTGGTATATCTTTTTTTTTTTTTTTTTGTGCTAAGAATTTGGTATATCTTTTATTAATTAGATCATTCATTTGAAGCCTATAAATAATTTTCCATTAATAATGATATTTTTTAAAACTAAAATTCAAGATTTGGGTCTTATTTTATATGTATTTACCTTAAAATTTGTATGTATCTGACATTTCTCCTAATTTTTTCCCTTTCTATAAGATTTACAAAATTGAATGACAAAATAGTCAAATACCTCTTTTTTTGTAGTCAATAAAAGTATATACAGGAAATATTTCGTACCATTTATGTCACGATAATTCGTTTCTAGAATAAGTTATTAAAATACTTTACCTTGCGTAAAGATTTTAATTTTTAATTTCTCTGAATTACTTAGATATTTACTGGTTTATAGAATATTTTTTAAAAAATTTCTCTTGTCTCTTGTGAAATAAAAAATTTCTCTTGTCTGAATTACTTAGATATTTACTGGTTTATAGATATTTACGAATAGTTATATATATTGTCTATACATACTCAAATGCTGTTAAAACAAGATTATAGGGAACAAGGATGATTGAAATTGAAAAGCCATATCCTCGAAAAAGAAGAAACTGAAACGCATATATGTAAACAAAGAATCGAACCAATTAATCAACAAACATTTAAAATCAAATTAGGTTATACTTTCTGAAAAGAATGATGGAAGAAAATTTGATTAGCTTGGAGCTTCGAATCGGATGTAATCATACATGATTCCTTGAAAAGGACTTGTGGACCGTGGCTGCGTTAGAAACAATGTATTCTCGCCTTCTACAAGCTTAGAGCCAGCCACTTCCACATTGAACAACCAGTACAATCCATGTATTCCATGTCTTGCTATGGAGTTGTCTCTCCCGATCAATCCGCTCGTGAACAACGGGCTTGCATTCACATCATTCACACGTATCTTCATCCCCAAGTTTTGAGTCAAGATTCATTCAATTTCGTCAGATTGTCTTTCTTGATTTTTCTAATATGTACAAAAATGTCATGGATTGATAAATATACACCTACTTGGAGTTCGGAAAAAGTAGCGGATGCGATGGCTACTCGTAAAGTATAGGAGTGATTCTTATCAATGTTTTTGAGTTCGAATTTGATTTGCCATGTTGTTCCTAGATATGTTTTGCTCTCCTTTTTTCTATGAAACGAAAATGTAACAATGTGGTTAGAGAAGAGCGTAACGCATCAAGAAATAGAAATGACCACGCCGTAGATAATGAGAAACACCTAGTGACTTGAGCGTAAAACCAGTCTTTTCTATAGTCGCTAGATCCAACTACATATACCAAGTCTTTATCGGGATATAGTTCTGCATATCTTTCCCATAATCCATACTGTCGGAACCTGCAAGGGATTAGAAAATTAGATATCATCAAAAAAGTGCATTTTGGTTATAAACATAATTGCATTTTAGTTCATTCAGTGAATATACTACTGTTTTCTGTATCAAATAATTTAATTTCTCTTTATATGTTCTCTTTTTTAATTTTTTCTACAATGTAGTTTATTGGAGGCTATTTATATGTAGAATTTGATAATCTTTAAATTGTAATAATTTTTGTATGTGTATATATGATAAAACCTGTCAGGATGATTTTGATAAAGTTTGTTGATGTATTTTGGATTCGGGTCGGGAACATAAAACTCTGCGGCAGATCGATCTGGAAAGCCGATCTCCCATAATGTTGGTCCATTTCTCGGAGGCTGATATACAAGATCTTCCACATATAGATAACAACCTGCAGCCAATATTGGGGTCAATTGCAACAAAAAGATGTTTAGGGGAGTTAATGGAACTCAAGAAAGAAAATGAGGACCTGGGGTGATGGTGATAATATCATCGTACTTATAGTCGCCAATGAAACCAGGAATCCATGCATAGAGATTGTATTGGCCTGGTCGTATTCCACTTATGTAAAAGAATCCTTCTTCATCTGTTCTTGTCCAAAACTGATACTCCTGCAGGCATTATACAAAATGTTCATAAAAAATTTATTTCTAGTTAAAACATTTCCATTTCTCTTTTATTGGGGAATTCTCTCTCGTACATTTTAGGATGAGGTCAAGTAAGTCAAAGTACTAAATTACAATTTCAAATCACCTTGCATTCTCTTTGCCATGAACCAGCAGCTCCAGGTACAGCCAAACCAACATAACCTCTGTTGGCTGCAATGAAATCTTTATCTACATACCTTAAAATCATAAATTAATGTATATTAATTGGATTATATGCAATCGTCATTTAAAATTTGAAGGCCTACAGAAAAAGCGTCTAGTGGAATGATGTTTTTACCAATTGACCAACAAGATTATAAACCAACAACCACAAAATATAAACTCATTGTGGTAATTTATTACTAATTGACACTATAATCAATGGGGCTCACTTAGTAGTTTACCTGTCTTGAACGAGAAGTCTGCCAACAACATTACCACGTTGCTCTGCTTTCACATAATCATCCGAAGCTGGAAAACTGTAAGGCCAGCTTTCAGCTTCCACATTCATCTGAGAAGAGAATATTCTATCAGATTTAAAAATCAATAGAATAATGTTTGATTTGTTGTTCTAACTAAATAAAACAAGATATAAAGATGAACCTGAGATTTAGCATCTTGCCAGAGCCAAAGAGGGTCATTATCATCATCAGTAGACGAGTTTAGATAGACGAAAACCGGTCCAAACACCTTCTTCCATGCCTCTCCTTCACTGAACTTTGGCACTAGATCTTCCCCTGAGTAGTGTGCACTCATAAATACCTGAAGAATTGGCGTTAAACTTGTTGATAGTTATCACGATGTTAAGGAAACCATATAATTTATCTATATGGACTTACAGCAAGAGAAGTGGGTCCAACGTGAGATGTCAAGTTCTGTTTTTGAGGGCCACCGGTTCGATACTCATGGCTAGGAGTTATGAGCCAGAAGCCAACCGATGGCTGCTCTGTGCATATCCATCCATGGACAGTAATGTCTTTGTTCTCGCACGAATATTGGTACTTATCGTCAACCTAAAACCCGAAGAAAACCCGGTAAAAGCAAAGCTTACAACTTATTTTTACAAGAAATCAACTTCTCTTTAGTAAGCTTGAAAAGGAAGCACAATGAATAACATTTACCTCTCCTTTGAATTGAGGCTCTACAGGATTAACAAGTAGAACAGCTTCAGGATAAGCTAGAGCTTGGCCTCTGTCTGGTAACCGGTCATCAGGCAATGGCATAAATCTTTGCCTATCGTCCGTTACTGCCATGTAATGAAACCTGCAATCTCAGTTAAAATTAATACAAAGTAAATGCCAAGATGTTTAGGAAGTAAAGGAGTGAATTTTTATTTTGCTTACTTCTCTTTTCTGAGCTTGAAGGCAATTCGGGTTTCGGCAAGTGAGAAAGCAGGCCATTCTTTTAAATGCTCATAGATGGCGTAAGTGTAGAATCCTGATGACCCACGAAGCATAACGAATCTATTTCGACAGTTATTCTGGTCATAATCTGAAGAAATGGTGTATGAAATTTGTGCATCTCAAAAAAGTAGATACAGTACCTTTTGTCAATGTTCAAAGGGACTGCTTTGCCTTCTTGTGATGGATCCCATTTTCTTGTGAAAGAAAGCTCAATCTGTTCTTCATTCTTCATTATTACCTCAAAGTTTGTTCCTTTGATCCTGTTCCCAAGAGAAAATAATAATTATGCTTAAGTTACTTTTAACTTCATTGAATCTCTCGGCTGCTAAATGTAATATCAAGCTCTATCTGAAAATGCAACCCATTCTTCGGTTTTATGGGCTCAAATTACAATTTTAAGAGTAATCTTATTTTGGCGTTAAGCCTGCTTACATAGAAGACTTACACATCAAATCCACCAGCAGTTCCTGCTCCTCCCCAAACGAGATCCCAATACCTGACGAATACATTTCCTTTTTATATCCAAATGAAAACTTTTGGCCCGGACGTTTTGATAATTAAACTAGAGAAACAGAGAGAGATGTATACAATAACTGGACTTTGTTTAGGTTTGTGGATGGTCTTAAGAGAATCTTTAGACTCTAAAAGTTGGTTTCAGAGCAGCCATTTTCTAGTTTATGGAATCTTTTTTGAGTCTTGTCACGGTTTAATCACAATGACACTGCCTTGGCTCGATTATACTAACAGGAAAGCTCAGAGACTCTATATAGAAAGGTTATAAGACAGTAAAAACAGAGGCAATGCATACTCCAATTTGTAAAAGAAAATCTTAGGAACAAAACAAGGATCATATATTTCTCATTACCCTCTGTTGACTTCTTCGTTAAGAACCTCGAGCAAGTTATCGATGCCATTATACTCGATTCTGGTAACAATTCCATCAGGCTTCGATAATGTAACCCGTGCAATGCCATTATCCATCACCACCTGAAACATTTTATACATCAGCAATACAAAACATCCATAAAAAAGTTTCAGTCTTTATTAGCATCTGCTACTAAATGAATATAGAAGAGCATGAGAAGAGATTAGGTGAACCAACATGATTGCCTTTATCATGCAACTGCAGCTTAAGAGACGACATTGAGAAAATGTCTTCTGGGTTTTGGTCTTAAGCGCAAAGTAAAATGTACACGTTTTTCTATACGTATGTATGTGTGCGTATATATAGAGAGATCAAATTTGGAGAACTTATGTTGGCTTGGACGGGAGGTAAAGCAGAGGTTATAGTGGATAATAATATCTTGACTTTGTCGTCAAAACAATTCGGTTGTTAGTGTTCGACGACATTCGTGTGTCTCAAAGCTTTCACTTACGTCTCTTCTAAACATTTATGTTTATCCTTATAAACCAATACCATTTGCTGAATCAAAAATTCGTTAATGATATGTATGTGTAATTTAAGGTTAAAGAAGTGATATTTAACTTTAAAAAAAAAAAAAAGGTTAACGAAGTGTACCATCATGTCCATGTGATTACTTGGAAAGAAGAAAAAGGAAATTATACCACGCACGTGCCGATGTGAAGCGCACGTGTCTGTCAAGCGCGCCAGGAAGGAAGCATTCTCTGTATTCTGTAATGTGTCAAAAAGCCCAAACCCAATTTAATTGAGTGTGAGGCCCAAATTCACATAACTCCAAAAAAACAAAACAGTGCCATATCCTTTAGCTCAGTGCTTCAACCCGCCTCCTCTGTTCTTCTTCCTCTTTCTCTCCCTCACCCGAAGATTTCTTATTCGATGTCTTAAAAACCATAGTTTAGAGAGGATTAAGTTTAGTTTTTCTAGCTGTGTAAGTTACGAACTTTGTTTTCGTTTTTTGTAGGAAAGATTTGTTGTTATATATCTCTATGGATTTTATGGTGTCCACAAGCAGTGTACAAGAAGGGTTTTGTTTGATTCAACAATTTCATCGCGAATGTAAACCAAGTAACAAGCTTGACGTCTTAGGTCGTACCAATGGTAATTTGAGGTCTAAATTCCCTCTTGGGTCACGGAAAAGGAATCGACTTGTTCTTGTTTCCGCTGCCTCCAAGGTGGAGAGTTCCGGTCTTAATGGTAGAGCTCAAAAGTTCGAAACTTTGGCTTCTGGGCATAGCAATAGTAACGGTAATGGTCATTTCAGCTCTGTGAATTCGTCTTTTGTGTTGGAAGATGTCGAGAGTAATAGCCATTTACGGCAGCTAGTTAGAACCGGAGAATTGGAGGAAGGGTTTAAGTTTCTAGAGAACATGGTTTATCACGGTAATGTTCCCGATATCATTCCGTGCACGACATTGATCCGTGGATTTTGTAGGATGAATAAGACGAGGAAAGCCGCAAAGATCTTGGAGATTCTTGAAGGCTCCGGTGCTGTTCCTGATGTTATAACTTACAATGTCATGATTAGTGGGTATTGCAAAGCCGGGGAGATCAATAACGCTTTATCCGTTCTTGATAGAATGAGTGTTTCCCCGGATGTTGTCACTTATAATACGATCTTGCGTTCTCTTTGTGATAGCGGGAAATTAAAGGAAGCCATGGATGTTCTTGATAGGATGCTTCAGAGAGACTGTTATCCGGATGTGATTACTTACACTATATTGATCGAAGCTACTTGCAGAGATAGCGGTGTTGGACAGGCGATGAAGCTTCTAGATGAAATGAGGGATAGAGGATGTACGCCGGATGTTGTCACTTATAACGTTCTCGTTAACGGTATTTGTAAAGAGGGAAGACTGGATGAGGCGATTAAGTTTTTGAATGACATGCCATCTTCTGGATGTCAACCAAATGTTATTACACACAACATAATTCTGCGGAGTATGTGTAGTACCGGGAGATGGATGGACGCAGAGAAGCTTCTTGCTGATATGCTTCGTAAAGGCTTTTCGCCAAGTGTTGTCACTTTCAATATCTTGATTAATTTCTTGTGCAGAAAGGGTTTGCTTGGCCGAGCAATTGACATTTTGGAGAAAATGCCTACACATGGATGTCAGCCGAACTCTTTGAGTTACAACCCGTTGCTTCACGGGTTTTGCAAGGAGAAAAAGATGGATAGGGCTATCGAATATTTGGAGAGAATGGTCTCTCGTGGTTGCTACCCGGACATTGTGACCTACAACACTATGCTAACAGCTTTGTGCAAAGACGGGAAAGTTGAAGATGCAGTTGAGATACTCAATCAACTTAGTAGCAAGGGATGTTCTCCTGTTCTAATCACTTATAATACTGTCATTGATGGGCTTGCAAAAGCAGGTAAAACAGGCAAAGCGATAAAACTGCTAGACGAGATGCGTGCGAAAGATCTAAAGCCTGACACTATCACTTATTCCTCTCTTGTTGGAGGTTTAAGCAGGGAAGGAAAAGTGGACGAAGCCATCAAGTTTTTCCATGAGTTCGAGAGAATGGGCATTAGGCCAAACGCAGTCACCTTTAACTCTATAATGCTCGGTCTCTGTAAGACTCGGCAAACAGATCGTGCCATTGATTTCTTGGTTTATATGATCAACAGAGGGTGTAAACCAACTGAAACATCGTACACGATTCTGATAGAAGGCATAGCTCATGAAGGTATGGCAAAGGAAGCTCTGGAGCTGCTTAATCAGCTTTGTAACAAGGGACTCATGAAGAGAAGCTCTGCTGAGCAAGTTGCTGGGAAGATGTAGCATTAAGTAGTTCATTCACAAGTCAACCCCCCTTGTGTTGATTTGTGCTTAAGAGAAGAACATTTCCCTTCTACTTATCATGTCTTAGGTTCAGTTTTGATTTGTCAGAATTTTGGTTTTTTGGAGTTTGCATATCAATATGATTCAGGTGTTGCCATTATCTTTTGGTGTTAATATATATATATCTATACATATACTATGGTATCTGATTTCATAGTAAGCTAAGGAGGGCCTTCAAGACGAATGTAGTCGTACATAATTCCTTGAAAGGGACCATTGCATCTTGGCTGTCTCAGGAATATTGTGTTATCACCTTGCACAAGCCGGTTTCCTGTTATGTTCACCGCATACAGCATGTAAACCCCATGGATCCCGTGCCTCGCTATTGAGTTGTCCCTCCCAATGAGTCCGGTTGTGAAGAGAGGCCGGATAGCTTCAGCATCATTGACTCGAATCTGCAAACATAAAGTGCCAACAAAACTTTACAGTCTTAACTTCTTCATCTCTGTAGAAAAATCAAGTTTTGTTTTTACCTGCAACTCGGCTAAGGTTGCAGATGCTATGGCGATTCGCAGTTTGTAATTGGCCTTTTGATCAATGTTTTCAAGTTTAAATCTAATCTGCCAAGTTGTTCCTTCATGCACATCTCCTTTCTTCCTAGGAACCTGAGCAAAGAACCAGTCTCTGCGGTAATCGCTTACACCGATAGTGTAAACAAGGTCATCATTTGGATACAAATCTGTGTATCTCTTCCACAACCCATATTGCCTGAACCTGCAGATAATAATAAAGCAGTGTTTAGTTCAGTTACTCGCACATACAAGCAGTAAGGTTCACAAAAGTGTAGCTAAATAACCTGTCTTGATGATGGACTAAGACCCTGTTTACAATAGTGGGATCAGGATCTGGGATAAAGAACTCAGAAGCTTTTCGGTCAGGGATACCGATTTCCCATAAGGTAGGTCCATCTCTTGGAGGTTCATAAACGATATCACCCATCTCAATCATGCACCCTGTGTTGTTATGTCCATCAAGAATTGGCTGATATACATGAAACTGTAAAATTAGATAGAACTAATTTACCTGAAGTCACAGAAACAATTGTGCCGTTATGATAATCTCCAATGAAACCAGGGACCCAGGCATAGAGATTATATTCGCCAGGACGCACATTCCCTATTGAGAAATAGCCAGCCTCATCCGCTATCGCCCAAGATTGGTATCCCTGATTGGCAAAGATTTAGAGGGTAATCAATGCTCAAAATGTGCTACTCTTTATGGACAAACATTTCTTTTGTTTTATTTTGTTGGTAATTCCATCCAAGAGCTCTTTCTTGATGTCTTTGAACATCTTTGAACCAATCTTTTTATTTTTGCTTGTTGACAATGTTTAAGAATGGAGAAGGAAGAAATCACCTTGCATTCAATTTGCCAAGAACCAGAATCACCAGGTGGAGCCAAACCCACATAAGCACCTTCTGCTGAGATCAGATCATTGCTTATGAACCTATACAAAAATCAACGTTATATGTTGCAATTTACAGAAGCAAATCAAAATAAAGGATGATGCAGGGAAAAATAAATAAAATAAGAATGTAGAAAACACTAATACCTGTCGCGTATAAGTAATCTACCACGGGCCGTACCACGTTCTTCAGACTTTGGATAATCCTCGGATGCCACAAAGCTATAAGGCCAACTTTCAACCTCAGCCATCATCTGCAGATTAACTCATTTAAGTGAATCCTTACATTACCACAGATCAATTTGTATTCAGCAAGTCCGATAGCGATTTTCTTCCCCGTACCTTTATCTTAGCATCGTCCCATAAGAAAAGTGGATTTTCTCCATTGGCTGTGGAATTTAGGTAAATGAAAACAGGGCCATAGACTTTCTTCCAAGGCTCACCCTGTTCAAAGCGAGGCATCATTGTTTTTCCGGCGTAATGGGTACTATGAAACACCTGAAATAACGATTATTAAAACCAAGATCAAGATTGTACTTCTAACTAATACATTGAAATATTCACCACATTTGTCACACAGACACTTACTGCAAGAGTGGTTGGGCCAACATGTGAGGTGAGGTTTTGTTTAAGTGGTCCGCCTGAGCGGAACTCATTACTGGGCGTAATTTGCCAGAATCCTACAGGTGGATCGAAGGATATCCATCCATGTACTCGCAGATCCTTATTCTCACACGAGTATTGGTATTTGTCATCTACCTGTCAGAGAAAAGAAACATGATTTAGTTATCCGTGAAACAGTATTTACCGGATTCATATTTTGAAGTTTTAATACATCACAAAACGAGCATAAGTTCATCATAGACGGATTCATGTATCAGTAAAAAGGGGACTAAACAGCTCAAACAACTCATGAGATAGTACAAAATGAACTTCAAATTTCTAAATGATTGAAAAAATATAGAACTCATACTTCGCCTTGTAGGTGTGGATCACACGGAGCAGTGAGCAGAGAAGCTTCCTGGTAATCTAGAGTTTGGCATCTTCCTTTGCACAGATCATCTGGAAAAGGCATTATCCTTTTCCTGTCATCTGCTACAGCCATGTAATGGAATCTGTAAAAAAAGAATTGCAAGGGGGAAACATATGAGATATCAAAGAACTATACACTTGCGTTGAGGAACGATTAAACCCAATAACTAGATATCTGGCAAATGACACTATCCTCCTGCTTGGGATTTATACTACTCTTCACATAGACAGGCAATCACTAACGTTTGAGGTTTTCTTCTCAGTGTACAAAATAGATCTTAAGGCGATTGGACTTTTTAATAAGAAACAGAAATTGGCATAGGAAATATGGGGACAATGTTACTTGTCTTTTCTGAGCTTGAACGCGATTCTTGTTTCTCCAAGTTCAAAGCCAGGCCAATCCTTAAGGTGTTCATAAATGCCGTATGAGTAAACTCCAGAAGAGCCACGGAGCATTATAAACCTGAAAGAAAGAGCATCTAGTAAATGTCTCTTCTCTACTTTTGTTTTTCGTCAAAGGAAATTTATAATGCAAGATAGACCTTTTGTCTATATTCAGGGGAATGTATTTCCCCTCAAGCGATGGATCCCACGTTCTTAAAAATGAGATCTCAACCTGTTCTTCAGTCTCGACTATGACCCTGAAACTCACTCCACTGATGCTGCATAAATATAATCAAACAATCCAACAGTTAGTACACATCATATACATCGGAAAAAAAAAGGCATTAAAAGAGAAAATTTTGATGCAAAGACAACTTAAGTTACGCAGAGAAAAACTACTTTTGAGTCATACAACAACTAAACTCCAACAATACTGAAAAACGCCACTAATAGATGTTATCAACAGCACGATGAGGACCTATGGAATAAGGTTCCTAAGCTCCTAATCCTAACGAATGTTAAGGTAAATGCATAGAGGACATACACATCAAATATTCCCTTGCCTCCAGGTTCATTCCAGTGCAGGTCCCAGTACCTATACATTCAGTTAATATCAATTAACTTGGCTTCTCATAAAAATTGAAGAAGAGAAAGCATCTTTCCTCTCCACAGAAGGAAACAGTAAAATTGATATCAAATATTAAACATGAGTCATACCCTCTGTTTGTCTCCTTGTTACGAACTTCGAGCACATTGTCAATACCGTTATACTTTATCGCGGTGATAATACCACCTGGCTTTGACAGTGTAACTTGTAGAATTCCATTGTCCATCACAACCTGCAACATATCTGACTTCAGTCAAAACACATTTAATTAAAAGACACATGTAAGGGCATATTATAAACTGAAGAAGGTGCATTACATATCGGTCATGGACATGCAGGTGGACACCTTGAGTGGACATCCTGAGATCCTTTCTATGACTAGTACCACCTTGATCTGTCCCTTGTGAGCCTGATATTAGTGTAATAAAAAAATCAACGCTGTTGCTCTTAGAAAACGTAAAGAGACGAATATTGAGCACTCCACTTGACGAGACAGAAGGCAGCAACACGAGATATTCAAAGAAGATAAGTGTAAGTGTAAATCCAGACTTTTGAAGCGGCCATAGACATAGGATCTGTAGAAATGGTCTTTAAAACAAAACTGCAAAGACGTTTATTTCCGATAATCAAGCAAAAATCTTTACCAAATATACTAGTTAATTATCTATAACTCTGTGATCGTTTAAAGTCCCTGCCTTTCTGGATTCATACTAAAAGAGGTTATCGTTCCACGAAGAAACAAACCCAATTTGAGGAAACAAGAGGATAAAAATACAAACTTTGCTGTCACAATTTTGTTGAGCAACTTCAAAACCATTCTCAAGTGAGCGAAGTTCATCGCAATCGTGCAGCTAAACCATAGGATGGAGAAACCATAAGAGTAGAGGAGAGAAATTACAGTGGTGGCCAGCGTTTAGAGAGATTTCATGGTTAGTGAAACGATGAAGGAGCCGATCAGCCAGTTTCTTCATCACTACCCGACCCAAGCGAGCGATCACCGCCGAAGCCTGGCGCTCACACTCACGTATACGTATCTAGAGAGAGAGAGAGACTGCGTTTGCGTTTGATTAAAGCGCCTTTGTGAGTTGGTTTAGATGCCACTGCGTTTGTCAACTATCTAATTTGCCATCAATTTTGCTTCCAAGTTTCTAACCGAATCTCTGATTAATAAAAACGAATGTACAGTAATAAGATTTTAGTTCAGTTTTAACTCCAAAGAATCTGAAATCTCTTTTATTGAAACCAAATATAAAAAGAAAGTCTCATGGTGATCAGCTCAAACAATCTCTTTTTAAGGGGTGCACAGATCTCTGTCTCGGTAAGCATTAAAATATATAAACCCTTCCTTAGAATCTGTCTGAAGGATTTGAGGCAAATTTACAGAAATTACACACAAGCAATGCCTCTCTTTCTCTCTACTCAGGCTTCCTCTGGAAGAACAACGATCCTATTAAGACAGCTATTCCCGTTATCGCTATTGTGAAGAAAAGCCTTTTATGGGAAACGCCGTTCTCATCTCTTCGTCTCCTACCGTTTCCATCTCCTTCTGCTGCTCTCGGGATCCTCCTGTAGAATCCATGCCACGACACGGGTTTAGCCAAATAAAAAGATTAAGCTTTGGATCAGAGTTTCAAAATAAAACAATGCAGATGAGAAATTGTACCTGGATGATTCTACATTGTTGAGCACAGTACCAGGGCATTTGGTATCATGGTTATATCTTTCTCTCAGTCTAACATAGCTGTTGCATTGATAACAGAGTTCCGTCCGGTTTCCACATACTTCCTAAACTCAAAAAACCCCGAGCGAATCAGAAAATCCTTTCGTTGGGAGAGAAAAGGCAATATGTCTGCTAAGTTATGGTGAATACCTGATGCTCAGCAAGATCAACCGCAGGCAATGGAAACTCACAGAACTCACACGTTACAATCCTCTTGGGGCAAATTTCTCCTTTATGACTGTCAAAAACATCACGTTCTATGGTCTCTTTGCACATCGAGCATGCTATCTATTCAATACAGTACAAAAGGAATATCGTAAGAAAAAGTATATCGTTTTCGGTCATCTAGCACTAGCAGCATCTAGCTGAGACTATAATAGAAACAAAAGAAGTTCCAATAGTTATATAGTCAATAACTAGTCTTGACCTAGTAACTGAAACAGTCACAACATTGCAAAGACAAGCTTCGCTTGGGAAAGTTCTTGTCAACCATAAAACTCAAGAACAGTATGCAATGACACCATTTCAGGAACAAGCGTTGATAACGACTAGGCTGTTTGTGTAACAGACAAAGTTACTGAGTCGAATCAATGCATAAGCGATCTAATTTGTTATTGTAACAAGCCCAAAACCCGTTGTAAGGACCATTTACAAAATATTAGAGAGCGTAACCATCATATAAAGCTATGGAAATGAGAGCGTAACCATCATATAAAGCTATGGAAATCCATTTGATCAACATATCTGGAAGTAAATAATTTTTATGGAGTTAAAAAAGAGAGGTTCTTCAAATCAACTATAACAGGTTGTGGAAATTAATCAAACAGAAAACAATTAAAAGACTGGTGAGAAATAGAAAATCAGCGTACCGGAGCATGTGTGTTCAAGAAGTGTTCCTCAGCATGCTTTTTGGGTACCATATCACCACAAATCTTACATTTTTCTAAATTCCGGGCACAATGTACACGATGCAGATCGATATTTGGTGATGGAATGTCTCTGTCACTGAAAACATTAGGATAATCAGTATGCAAAAGCTTATTACGGCACTATTAATGGATCAACCATCCAAGTAGATGCTACCATTGAACATACACAAGAAATTATGTTTTTAGTGATCCCAATAAGAATTACGGCATTTGAAAATTTTCCAGTGGCAGCAGACTCTAAAAACTAGTCAAAGCACACAAAGCCCTCTAGATATTAAGCAAACCTTCAGAGAGCGAGTCAAATAGTGAAAAGCACCACGATAGAGAGACAGAACACAATCAAACTCTTGCACACCCCAGAGAGCTGATGCATAATTGATTAACTTATCATGAATGGTTTTAGGGGAAGTGAAAAAAATCAACCTTTTAGTATGTGACCAAATAAAAACAAACACTTTTGCAAAAGGGGGTTATATTTCTAATAACACCGACACAAACCTAGCTGATTCATCTACATGTACATCTAGAGATTGTGAAACCAAACAGAATCACACAGCTGCTCGCAAGTATCTTCTATGTGACACGGATGTTCGCACTTGCAATCACCGACCACTTCCAAATTTTTCATAACCTCTCGAGTCCAGAATTTCGAATCACAAAAGTCATCATCAAAATCGATAAGCAATAAAGAGAAACAAGGGAAAGCAACCAAACATCTGATGATGAAATTAGATTAAAGTCAATAAAGCCAGAAAAGGGAAATCAAAGGTTTTGAGGAAACGTACCAGTGGTTGCACACGATGGTGATTTCTCCAGTCGCAGTCTCCATCGTCGAATTGACAAACAACTTAATCTCAAATAGGAGATCAGATTAGAAGCAGGACGATCACAGAGACTTGAAGAACCCAAATTTCGGAATCACGAATTCAATCACGGATCTTTAACCTCGTTTTCTCGGGATTTTCAGATATAAGAGAGAGAGAGAGAGAGAGAGACTCAAATTATATTATTATTAAATGATAAATATGGTTGAACCAAACTCTTAAGATTAATGAATGACTTTTGGCTTCGATCCAAATTGATAACCACAGACATTATACTGTCTCCGTGCCACGCTCCTCTACTCTCATTGTACTCCACGCGCCGGATTGCTATATCAATTTTGGTGGGATAGTCATTTATGAGCTTTTATAAATCCCAGATTTTCTACCACATTTTAGTGTAACATATAAATGGATCACATTGGTTTGACCAAAAAAATCAAAATAATAAATGGATCACATTGAACAAAACATTGAGTCTGTTTTTGTCAATCTGTAATTCTGTACCATTTCTTAAAATCCAAAAAAAATAAATTCAGATTCAAGTCTTAAAAACAAAGTGGGCAAATATCTCCAAAAATAAAGAAAAATTGGCAATCTAAAAAAAGAACCAAAAAACTAAAAAAAAACCTAAAACTTAAAAAACAGGACAGCCTTCAACTTGAACACCAGGAGCAGTAGGACAAGAAGCAAGAGGACAATTCTCACCATTAGCACCCCACCAATTATTAATCGATATACCATTCATCGTCAAACTAAAGTATAATAACACTCCCATGAACGCCAAACCCGCGTCCAAAGCTGCCGACAGCACGTAGTTATACCTCTGCCACCACTTTTTGTAGTACTTGAACACAAAGTAATTGAATATCACACCAACAATGATCCAGCTGTTGAAATTCACACTTGTCGCTGGCGGCATTGCAGCTGTTGTTCCTAAAAGAACTGGCAGATTGATCTGTGAGATCCATGTTTTCGTTGGGAAGGCTTTTTGGAGAAGCCATACGACGACAGGTCCTATTAGTCCACCTAAGAAGAACCAGTTAAGTGCAGGGTAGTTTCCTAGCTCACCAAAGATTCTCTTAGGTCCTACTAATCCCCAAATCACTGATGCGTCAAAGAAAACTCTGTCGCTAGGACATGTCCATGGACTGTTTGGAGCAAGCAACTCTTTCTGGCAGATGTTTTCTACTGATGTTAGCAAGTACCATGCCACTGATATATTCACTGTTCCTGCTATCACCGTTCCTATGAACTGGACTAAGAACATCGACCTTGGCGGTATCTTCATGTAATGGCCTAGCTTGAAGTCGTTAAGGAATGAGATAGCTTGTGCCATGCTTATGTACCCATAAGTTTTGAAGCACACGTTAGCTATTGGTCTCCCTGGTAATAACACACCCATGAGGTATTCCGTGATAATGTTCAGACCTGGAGTCTGTCACAAAGTACATGCAGTTTGAAAGTGAGAAAACAGAAAAGAATTAAATCATGTTTTGAGGATCAATAATGGGTTGTGCATGGTACCTGATTAGTTGTAGCTGTGATAATGCTGACTGGTACAGTGAAGGTAACGGCCATCAAAGATGCTAGAAGGAGTCCCCACCAAGGCATTTGGATCTCCTCTTTCATGAAAATGCAGAGAACAAGAGATAGTGCCAATGAGATGGCAAGCAGACTGTAAAACCACCAACCTGGTATGTCTTTGTACTTCTTCATCAACCTTGTGTGTATGTCCACTTTAGCCTTGGTTGAAGCTCGTACTTGTTGCCAAATTCCCCTGAAGTAAAAGGATGATTAGAGACATGGGTGCACAAAGTTAGTCCATAAGTTCATTTATTGATATGCCCGGCTTACTTTCCATTGAATAGAGCAACATGGGTCAGTGTGGAAACGATTGCTGCGAAACCAATCCCGTAACTAACAGCGAAGAAGGTGCTGAGATAAACACGACCTTCTTGCTGATAATTCTCCATGTCCAGTTCAAACTTATTGTTAACAATGGTGGAGATATTGTAAAGCTGCCCTTGCTTATCAAACAGATCAGAGGAGAAAATTGGAAACTTGTGTGCTCCATACACATTCATGCCCCAATATGATATTGGAATAAGCATATACATGAGAAGAACGTAACCAACGAGGACATTGACGATTGCAAAGAAAGGAGTCACAAGAGGGCTTCCGAGGTAAGAAGCTATGACAGACCAATCAAGAGCAAATGCACCAATCCCAAGTCCTGACATCCCAGAGCCTAATTGCTGAGCTGTGATAGACTTAGGGAATGCCCAGCAAACCCACGAAATTGATGATAACGTCAAGAAAAAGTATGACGGGAAAATGTACCACGCGAAGCTACAAATAAAAGCAATCACAAAGAACTTCCCTCTCGACATTCTCGCGCTGTCCTCTTCATGAAGAGCACTGGATAAACATGAAAGATAGTGTCAACCACATTCAAAGTCTAAATTTTTACAAACTAGAGAGCTTTAACAGCATCATAAACAAGTAGTATGCATCAAATTAAACCAACATACCGAAACAGAGAGACTTGAAGAACACTCGTTGGCCACCACATCTGTGCAGGATCCACTACTAACTTTCTCATGATTCCAGCCCAACCATAGCCAAGAATCTGATTCATGCATAAAAACAGATAACTAATCATCAACTAAATGACCTAAAATTTTATAAAACATTGGAATTGAAAGAGACCTGTGTAGTGATGACAAGAATCCAACTAGCCAAGAAACTAATCTTCCTTTTATAAAAAGCCTTGATGATATCAACAATTCCAACAGCATAAGCGGTACCAGATCCAAAACCAGCACCAGCATTAGCAAACATTGAGATCAACACATGTTCCTTGACGTTAAACGGACCCGGGTTAAACGAAAACTCCCACGACCCGATCCGATACTTAGTCTCAGGCAAAACCCGAGCCATAAGCTTCCCTAAAGGCAACGTAACCACCTGAACAGGAATCATAGTGATCATCAGAGGCTGAGTCCTGTATCCGAAGAAAGTGTTGAGAAACGAGAGGAGAATGCAAGAGAGAAGCCCTAGAAACCACATTCGAAACGTCCACACGGGCAAAGAAGGATCGTCGTGGTTCGACACAGTGAGACGAACCTCCTCCACTGGAGATTCGTCTTCGTCTTCATCGACGTTGATCTCCGGTTTGTCTAAGTGAATCGCAGCCATTGTTGCGGCGGGTGTACGTGTTCAAATCTAGGGTTATGAATTTGTGAAAGAGACGTCGTCGGAGAATATTTGGGGAATCTTTATAAGAGATTCATGAATCTGTATTTGAGAATCTTTAATATAAATTATATATTCGGAGATTTGAGGATATCGAAATCTGATAGAATTAAAATAAGGAAGACTTGAGATATTTTGTAACTGAAGAGTGTCCCCGGAGAGATCGAAGTTTGTTACGTTATTCCTCGCCTCTTTAAGCGGGAAACAATCCTATTGGTACTTTCATTTAAAAAGAAAATTAAAATTTAGTTGGAAAAACTACTTATAGTAGTAACAAAATCTTATCTTTAAAGAAAATTAATATTTATGACCTTATACAATTATATGCATTAGGGATGATTTTTCGGCAAAATCCACGCGATTCAATAATGAATTGTTTTTTTCAAAGATATACTGTTTCTAATATACTATTTGTAAACGTATCTTTTAAGTTATGGGTTTTGCAACTAGTGATTACAATATCGAAGACTTTAGAAAAAAATTCCTACAGTTTTTTTCAGCATTTATATAATATTTTCTAATGTTGGTGAACTTCATTTAAAGTTTTTTTTTTTTTTTTTGTCAACATTTGGACCACAACTCGCCGGTTCATTAGCCTAATTCCTACAAATTGTAGGGTCGGAGATTTGATCCCTGGTGTGATGGTGCCTGTCTTCAGTGAACTTATCATCTGTCACTAGACTACGATCACTTCACAACTCCATTTAAAGTTCTAAAGTCTTTTTTTAGCAAATATTGTAGAGTTGGCGGTTTGGGGATTTTGAGATCCATCGGTAGGATGAATTTGTTCGTTGACAAAAATTGTCAGTTTTTGCAAATACTGTAGCTGGTGAACATAATAGAAATGAATTAAGATAAACGATTTGATCGTTGGTTGAAGAGTTAACTACAGAGGATATTAGTCATAATGGGGATAGAGGCAAGGGTGCTCCATATCTGGGAAGAGTTAACGGCCCGTGAGACTAAAGGCTGAACCGGAGTAGAGATTGCACCGAGCAAGGCACTGTAGATAATTTGTCAGACAATGTCATACTGGCGGTTGTTTAGAGTTTTTTTTTTTTTTTTTTTTTTTTTTTTGAAAAAACAAAGATTATGATATCGTTTGCTTTGATACCATATAGATTACGGAAGTATTGAGTTTATTAGAATACAATTAATGTACATAATAAATATTTACAAAGATACAAACACATAATTAGGGATTAGATCATAATGACAAATCTGGCCCTTTACACATTATGACTAAAATCCTCTATATTAATTACAATATAAGAAACATGAATTTAATTACCCACTTATTACCGATTAATTTGAAGTTAAAACCCCATAGAACTTAACAAACATAGTGGTAGCTTGGTAATGGGATATTAGCTTCGCTCAATTCCCTGGTTCGAAACGCCATTTGTGTGGCTTGGAAAAGAAAACACAGTTCATACGCACGCATTTTATTCAAGCGTGTGAATGGAAGTTGAAGGTGGAGTAACGTAATTTCTACAATTACAACTTACAAGTCGTTAAAGTATCCGCTTCCATATATGTCACTACACTAATTAAACGTGTGAACATTATTAGAATCAACATTACTTGTAAAATTCCTTCAATTTCTTAAAGCTAATACTAGTTACCTCTTATTTATCTGAATCGACCGGAGTTCACAATTGGCAAACCTAAACGAACAAAAAAAGATAATTCATGAAATCAATTTCTTTATTATACGTGTGGTTTTTATGTGTCTATGTATAATTAATAACTAGCTTGGAATCTAAAAAAGAAAAATAATAAGAATGAACTTGGAATCTACGATTAAAGAGCAAAAGAGTGATTAGATTGGGGAGGTAGTATAATGACCTTGTAAGGAGACTATCTTCGAGAGGTATGCCAACTTTTTCATGCAGCGCACGAAGTGTTTCTTGCAAGAAAATTCCATGGCTTACAATTGCTATTTCTTTTTCTGGTCTCTCCCCTAACCTGTACATGTTTTTTCTTTCTTTCTAAATTAGATTATATAAAAGATATATGGATGAGTATTATTTTATTATCCATTGATTTTGAGTTAAACATTCGTAATTCACAAACTCAGGTTAATCTGAAAGACAATTTTTCGGTTTATAGTAGTCCTTCTTATAGTGATATTTTCGAAATTATTGAATATTTCCGTCCCCTTCTCGAATACACATATCATAATGTCTTATATGGAAGATGGAGATATTTCTTAAGATATGTGCCTCTATTTAACAGAATGAAAAATCCAAAAAAAAAGAAAGATCACGGTCACCATTTAAGAAAGCGAAGACCTCTGGTAGCAACCTCTTCTAGATTTTCCCTTTCCTTGTCTTGCCATAGGGCATCTTCATCACTCTCTATCTGTAACCATATTAACAATCAATTTATCAAAATTTGATAAATAGAGAATATATTAGTCTAAGCTTCTAGAGGGAATGGTGAGATTAACTACCAGTCTAAAGTCGATCTCAGGAAAATAAGTACGGTGAGTACTTATACTTGCTCTACGATCACATGGGTAGAGTCCCTGAGAATATTGAACAAACTCCTTCAAATCCAGTCTTTTTAGAAAATTGGGATTTCATTAATTAATTTTTAAAAAAAAGATTTGAGATGATTTGATAGAGATTTGGTAGTTAAAAATCAGGGATTTCAAATACCAACTCAATTGATGGTATTTGGCAAAATCCCTTTAAAATCTATAGGATTAGGATTTCTCAAAATAATTCCAAATCCACGTTTCAATATGTCTCCCTGTCTCTTTTTTGGGTTCAGAGACCCCGATAATTATGCTCTTAGAACATCTTTAGCAATAGTTACTCTCCCAATACCTCAAAAAGCAATTAAAAATTATATTTTAATTAAATAAAATTAATTTTAATATAGAAACCATTAAATGAATGACACATGTTTTAGGAACGTTACTTAAGTGGCCTAAGTAAGGCACGTTCCTCATTCTCTCTCATATTTGTCATCAAATTTATTATTATAATAATAAAGAGCAACTCATTAAAAATTTCCACTGGAGGTGGTCTTACACCATCTCCAACAATAGAAGTAGAGTTAAGTATTTAAATCAATTTTTTAATTGAAAATAATCAAATTAAAAACTTTAGATACTTTTGTTATTTTACCCTCTCCACTAATACAACGAAGTAAAGGTTCTAAAATTGAAAACAAAACAATTCTATTTTTTTCATTTTTTCTTTTGTTAAAACAAAACACCACTAATAACATGATACCTATCATTTGGATATGGTTCTAAATGTATCTAATTGTAGAACCACTTCTATGTTTTTTGTATGTTTTTGATTTAATTAATTGATTAAAAACATTTGAATACTCACTTAGAAGTCTTATAGATACACCATTGGAGATGCTCTTAGATAACGTGAACACAAGAAAAGAATATGATTAGATAACAACTTTCAACTGTATCTTAATTAAAATTTATAACACTTTTCTTTTTTTTTAAGCAATTTCTAATACTTCTTTTTTAATTTAAAGCAATAAATATTTAATATTACCATGCGTTCTCTACAAATCTCAAGAGCTACAATTGGAGGGAAGTTGTTAGCTTTTGGAAAGTCGTCGGATATATCTACAACATCTTCTTGTCCCCTAAATATTCCAATTGAAGTTTCCATTGCTCTGCTGGAATTAAATGGAGCAGGGTTACTATTCAAAATGTCTTCACATCATGCACATAATAATATTTATGAGCAAGAGGAACGACTTATTTGATGGGGAATTGGAACTATACTAGCAAATAATAAAAAAAACCCCTTCAAGATTTGAATTACATAATATATCAAATAATTCAGCATATGAAAATATGAATCTTAGATATGCTTAACCTTAATTAGGTCTATCATTTAATTTCATTGATATTGATGTTGATATCGATTTACCAACTCTTTAACCTAAAATCTAAATTTGGTGAGGTTCTACCAGCAAATACTAGACAAAAGAAGAAATTGGTAGGTGTATAATAGGTACCTGCGCAGCGGAGAGGTAATCACTAACTCGATCTTGTTTAGTAATCCTGATTCAAGGATTTGCTGGCGCCTTTCAGATACCTGCAGCGAAATTATCGAAAATGTTTCATATACATAAGTGCATCTCAAGGTATACTAAATAGTAATATATAGTAGATATAGTTTCGTCACCTGTTGCCAACCCTTTGGAGAGAGTTCGGCATCAAAAAGCTTTTTTGATTCAGGTGTCTCCCCGTACTCTTCTAATGCAACATTGTGGGTTCCTTGTGCATGCCTCACCTTTATTCATTTCCGGTCCAACACAAATTAGAATATGTCCCTACTATACCTTTTCCGTAAATGTATACGCAAGCACAAAAATATGTTTGAAACAATTAGCACCTATATATCTTTAATTTTTAACATATTTTTCGTTCTAATGACTAATCAGAATCAAAATCGGAAGGTCCGATCCTCATACGTAGAAGAAGAATCCACGTGAAAATGTGTGTGTGTGTGTATATTCCATGCGATCAAGATTGAAATAAATTAATAAATGCAAGACTAACCACATGAAGGGTTTTGATGAAATCAGGCGATGAGAGGCGCAGCATCTGAGCTCCACATAAGTCCATGTATGTACGTAGTGACCAAAAAAAACTACCTACAATATTTATTTTTGATTATTTGGTTAAGCGACTACATACAATATATATTTACAAAACCAATTGTAAGGTTCTTCTTCTTATGCGCCCTTACATGTCCGTGATGATATATATATATATACACACAAAATATACAGAATATATATTTCCACTATCTGGGCCCCGCAGTTTCATATGAAATCAGTTTCACGGAAGCTACTCAGCAACCACTTCGAAAATTAATATATATTGAAGAAAAAAAAAAGTATATTGAATCGGTCACAGGTCAACAATGTAACTGCCGTGTTTTTTGGTTTATTACTTGATTCGTTGTTTCTTCCTTTTTCTGGTGATGTCTAGTTGTCTACAGTCTACTATTCCTTATATTCTTTGACATTGTTTTTTTGTATAACCGGTGTGATCCTAAGCCGAAGTTCAGACTAATCACCGGGGCGAGACCCACACCATGTTAAACTCGCCCACTTAAGGGGAGGCCTCTCCCAACGGGAATCGAACCCAGGTGGCGGAAAACTCAGCCGAAACCCCTGTACCAACTGGACCAATCCGTCGTTGGTTCTTTGACATTGTTAGTGGTAACACACTTACATAACCAAGGTAATATACATAACCAAAGTCGGAAAAAACCCGGAGATAAAGCTGGAAAATCCGGACACAAAACCCGATACACAGAAAATATATGATTATGGGATGTAAAAATAATAGTGAAGCTCTTGATAAATCTCGGATGAGTCAGAGAAGAACAATAGACGTGAAACTATTGAGCTCACAAGTCGTCCCTGAGAGGATCTACAGCTGAAGACGGAAGAGAACCAAAAATAGAGGAAACCGCAAAGACATAACCCAACTAAAACGAATAACCTGAAAAATAAAACCAACCCACGAGAATCTAACTCCTACACACACCTAATCTTCTTCGAAAACTTTGCATCCTCGAAAAAAGTTAGTTTTACAAAAACAAATCAAGGATAAGACTACGAAAGAAAACTTATTATTCTTCTAAACTAATTAAAGGCGGTGTAAGGAGATAATCTTCAAAAATTCAAGGAACAAACAATAGGTGGTTAAACTATTCCTTATATTCCCCTTTGGTCTTTTCCCTCCCGTCTTTTACATATAAAAATGTTTATTATTCTTGATCAAACTGCTGATGGTGAAATAGGATTCGATGTTGGTGTACGCAACCGTTTATATTATTTATTTTCTAAACACGCTGATCGTACCCAAAACGTAAATATTTAGTAAAAAATATAGATATATAGGGGAAGTGTGCCTTTAGCATCGATCTTTTGATATTCGTTTGGTGTTGTTCCATAAGAAAAAAAAAATATATAAATGAGAAATTTAGAGAGGTAGCATATGATACGATTCATATCATTCACCAAAATTGTTTGAAAGTAATTATTATCGTGTAGAATTTTTGGTTTATGTAGTTGTTTGTAAAACCATTGGAATTGTTCGTTGGAAAAAGTAAACAAATATATATGAAAAAAGATACGGGATTTTGAAACAACGGGGTGAGAAAAGTTATTTATATATATAAGCTTGAAGAAAAGGTTTGATCAAAGTAGCTTTTCTCTCAAAGGTCTTTTAATCCTAGACGGAGCTTGAATTCAGGGGTCGTTCCTCTTTTGGTTTTAATTTAAACTAGTTTTTATCAGATTTTCCTTGCCCGAAGTGGGTTCCGAATTTTGGAATAGATTGGTCGGTTACTTGAAAGTCTCTAAAACAAAACACGGCCGGTGACTATATATTTCAAAACATAGGTCTTTCTATTCTATTCTTTAATTACATACTCCCTCCGTATTTTAATAAATGTCGTTTTAGAATTTTTGTTTTTTTGAATTAGATATCGTTTTCAAATTTTTATGCAAAATTTATTACTTATTAATGTTTTTTGACGTCATAAAAACATTAAAAATTAATAAATTTTGCATAAAAATTTGAAAACGACATCTAATTCAAAAAAACAAAAATTCTAAAACGACACTTATTAAAATACGGAGGGAGTAGTATATATCATACTATAGTAGTTTAATTTTGGATACATTTCCTAAAAAGTGCAGAAGACGAAAAGTAGATAAGCGAGGGTTTCGCGCAGATAGAAGAAGCTCATTGAGCTTTAAGAATAAAACAATAAAATAAATACTGATTTAAATAAGACTCCGTCAATTCTTTGAAACTTCCGTGAAGTCAATTCTCCGTAGATGAACACATGCTGAAAATAAAAGTTAAATAATACTAATCAATTATAATGAAAGGTCAAGAAATGGATAATCATAATTAAGTATACGTAGATCACACTAACCCTTTGTCTACAATCACCACAGTACGAATTTCACAATTAGTAAACCTGTAAAAAAAACATATTATTAATATATTATACAAAGAACCAACAAGTTGATGAATTGCAAAAGATAAACATTTGTACAACCTTTTGCAAAGTTCATGCCTAATTGACACGTCACAATCGTTTGCGAACACATACAACATGTGCTGCAAAACTATTCCGTGGCTAACAACTGCGACCTCCTTCTCTGGTCTCTTCCATAACCTAATTATAGAAAATCTATCAATTCTCTAACAATATATGTTAATATGTTATTTATACTTCACGAAGTTCAGATTTAAAAGTGTTACCATTTCATGAACTCTAACCCTCTTGCCAAAATCTCTTCTTCGGACTCTCTAACATCTGGTCTCCATAGGTTGTCCTCTTCACTTTCAATCTATAATATGACCCAAAATATTAGAGAAATCACTATGTGTACATGTCCGTACATATATGTTTTACAAAGCTTTATGTATATTATATATATATATAGTTTTCGAAGAATATATATGATTTATCAATGATGGAAGAGTGAAAGAGCTCTTTGCCTGAGAGAAATCAATGGTGGGGAAAAGAGTTTGATACTCGCTAACGTTTCTTCTCATGTCAGGAGGACGGACTCCCTGCGAGCACATATACATATAAATCGATATTGCGTTAACATGAATTTGTTAATTGATCGACAATGAATATACAAGACATTTCTCCATGTAGATATCAAACATACATTACGATCTCGAGCAACCTCAAGTGCCAAAATGGGAGGGCTACTTGTCATAGTCGGATGTTCGTATTCATCCCCAAAAACTCCGACTGCAGTTTGCATAGTTCTATATATAAACCGAATAATTAATCAGTCCAAGCCACTATTAAACATGAAACATATATACAAATATAACCAACTTTAGTCTCCAATGCATCTATATATGCAAATTTATGTTACCTAAACAACGGAGAAGTTACAACTAGCTCAACCCTCTTTAGTAGCCCGCTTGAAACAACTCGTTCGCGGAGATTCTCAACCTTAAGAGAAGCATTAAACGATTAGAGGTTATCGCAATGCACTAAGGAAATCTCCTATATATATGGCGGTTTTGATCCAAATTTAAAAGTTTAGGATTTAGGGTTTACCTGTTGGTGACCATGATCGGTAAGCGGAGCATCAAAAAGATGAGGAGACAACAACGCATTTCTATCTTTCTCGGCTTCTACATTGTGCACGGCTTGTCCATGTCTCAACTTTAATAAAATAAAGAGGAAACATCATTAGTACATATATATCACCAAAGTCATATTAAAAGTGACTTGTGTAAGAACTCAGCCTAATTATTTGTGACTTACCAAGTGAATGATTTTACAGCTCTCCAAGGGGTACAAGAATCTTGCATCCATTTCTCTACACATTATATTGTTATTTAATTATTAAGAAACAGCTAATAATATCAGTGTAAATATGCTATAGGCAGACAGCACATCAACGAGAACATTAATAATTAAAAGCTAAAAAAGAAGAAGATTAATTGCCAGTATCACCAAACCTATTAAACAGATGGTATTGGCAGGAAAATAATATATATCTCAAGGGGGTTTTCTTTTTTTCTTTCTTTTTTTTTGATAAAGGGTTCAAGGGGTTTTCTTTGATCTCAAGGACGTTATAGTAAAGTGATGATATTGATAAGAAAAATGATGGGCTCTCTTTATATACTTATCAATAATCAAGACCACATACGTGAAATCGAATTGTACGTAAACTTCATGCAAATACAAGTCAAACTTTTTGAACTGACTCATTCTTCTCTTGGTCTTACTACTGTATATATAACAACGACCGATTTCAAATAATTTATCATTTCCAAGTATTAATTTTTTGGTTAATTTCAGCTTCTAATTAAGTACTACTATTATCTAAAGGAATTAACTCCCCAAAGCTCATTAACAACAATAAAAATCCGAGAATTAAAGAATTTTTTTTTCTCTTTAATATGGAAAATAAAGACCTTGTAATCACGATGAATGGTTTGTTTAATATATACAAAGGTATATGGATCTGAAGAAACCATATATATGATCATGAAATTCAGTATCTCGTAACACGTCGAGTGCGTGTGTTAATCATATATTTCTGCTTTATATTGTTTGGATTACCAAAAAATTGATTTTATAATTTTGATTAGTTCAAATTTTCGATATTGGATCTTAGAGCCAAAAACGGATCGAATCACGTAGAAAAAGAAAAAACGAAAGAGACAAAAGACATCGAACACTCCAAGAAAAATTGTAAATATATTGCCTTGAACTGGAAATTAATCTTACTCGTTAGTCTTTAGTCTTTACTCGTTTAACTTTGAAACTTTACATTTCCGTCTTTGATATAACTGAAGATGCTTGTCGTCAAATACATGTCGAAATATTTTTGTTAGAAATTTCTCACAGAATAGATATATGTCTATATATGACTAATCTAGAAACTTTGATGATTAATTAGTATTAATTTGTAACACCGATCGATATCCTAGAAATTTCTTATTGTTTGTTGATCAAGTTTAGGTTCGTTTGCTTTCCAAAAATCGATTCACTTTCATGCAAAATTTCCCAAATTTTAGTAACCAAAAATCCCTAAAAAATCTGCCTAGCAAAAACGTGGGAATTTTATTGTAAAATTTTTATGATGGAATGGTTTGGTTGTGAAAGACGGATTAGCAACCACTTACATAGAGTAATCAATCCAAAAAGTATGACGGTAAAAAATGGAGGCAACCAAAATTTTACGTGAAGGCGTTTATCTTACCTATTGGGTCCTAGATTGCTTTCTTTTTCAACAAAACATCACGTCAATATTTATTATATAGTTGGTATACTTTACTATAAAAAAATTAAATCATCTTCCAACCCTTTTGCTTGCTTCTCCAATAATGGTTATCATTGTTTCAAACACAAAGATTAGGAAATAAATTGTATAAATTATGTGTATAAAGTTTTAACAAAAGAACGCAATGAAAAAATTATGGTATGCTTCTTATCAAGGACATGAATCAGAAGATCGTCTTCCGCAGAAGCTATCTTCACTCTCTCTACTCAAGTTTGTATATTACAAAGGTGCCGATTTTTATAACCTCTACGAAACAAAAAAATGGATGCAAGAAAGGCTCTCTCTACTTTTTTTCCACCTTGGCTCTAATCTTCTCTTCGAGTATCTCTGCATCAAGTCCATACATCCTGTTCAGGGCCTGCATGTTCTCCAGCGTCTCACTCAGTGTTCTGCTATCGCTCCCATCGCATCTCAAATGCTGCATCGGACCGTGTAGGAGCTTGTTCACCGTACCTCGGATTAGATCATCTACTGCTTTCCTCATCTTCTTGTTCATGTCAATACCCATTTTCGGCAAGAATTTCTCAACCTCTGCAGCTATAATTCTCTCCGTATATCCCCTTAATTTCTTGATTGTTGGAACCGTCTCCAGTGAATCCCTCCACGCTTCAAAATGTTTCGATTCCTCTGTAATTATAGCCTGAGCTTCCATTGATTTCCTCACCCTGTCTTCTTTATTCGCGGAAACGACTTCCTTGAGGTCATCCACGTTGTAAACCCGTGCACCATCTATTTCAGCGACACAAGACCCGACATTTCTAGGAACAGAGATATCAACAAAGAGCCTCACATCTCCAACAGGAGGGAGAGACTCTACTTGCTCCTTCAAGAACAATGGTGTCTCAGATGCTGTGCTGGTAAAGACTACATCGGCTTCTGCAGCACAGGATAGCATCTCATCAAGGGGTTTATAAATAATCTCAACGTCAGATGGCATCTCCTTGCGGATAGCTGCAACTTTCTCTTCACTTCGGTTCACAACCACCATTTTGGTGCAACCTTTAGCAACCAAGTGCTTGATTACGAGCTTCCCCATCTTCCCAGCACCAATTACCAACATCCTAGCAGATGATGCATGTGAAGATTCTGGAAGCTTCATGAGAGCAAGTTCGACGGCAGCAGAGCTAACGGAAACAGCACCAGCAGCGATATTTGTCTCTGTTCTGACACGCTTTCCAACCGTGATAGCGTGTTTAAATAGCCCACTTATATTCCTCCCAAACCCATTGACTCCTTGACCTTCTTTAACAACTTGTTTAACCTGTGCAAGTATCTGACCTTCTCCTAGGACAAGGGAGTCCAGCCCAGCTGAGACTTCAAATATATGTTGCGTGACATCCTTGTTGTACAATAGAAAACGGTGCTGACAGATCTCAGAAACTGGGATGCCACTTGTCTGGCAAAGAAAGAGCAAAGTATCAGCATTTGCGATTGATTGTAACACAGTGATAAGAACATTTGAAAGAGAATTATCAGATGAAGAAAGAAGGAGAAATGCCCAAAACATTTTAACAGTATGGGAAAGGGAAACACCTTAGACATCCATTCAGTCACTTCTTTGACACCACGATGCTGAGATAGAGCCAAAACATAAATCTCCATTCGGTTGCAGGTACTAAGTACAGCAGCTTCTTCAATATGATTTAAACCGCACAATTCGGCGATAGCTCGTGGCCATTCAGCTTCTGGAATGGCAAGCTTCTCACGCATCTCTACAGGAGCTGTGTGAATGTTAAGCCCAATCACCACAATGCTGCTTCTTTCCTTTGTATATCCTAGTACCATGAAAGAATTGAGTTTCAGTAAAACAGAGCTTATAGCTTCAAGAAAAAAATACAAATCGATCTCCTCCACAAATCAAAATCCACAGTAATCATATGCAACCAAATTCAGCTCAGAAATGAAAGGAGATCAAAATATCGTAAAGAAGAGTGCTTTTACAAGCTTTTGGAATCAAAGTGGCAAATTGTTGAAAATAGCTTACACATGCCTTCAAAATTCAAAATTCACAACCAAACAGACGAGATTAACAAAATTCAATCATGAATTTCAAATGCAATCAGGATGAACAACAACAACAATTGAAAAAAAAAACAAAGACAAAACTGGGATTGGAAGAATTGAAAAGCAAAGAAAAGAAGGCAGAAAGGTTCGTACTGTCAATAGCAGAAGTCTTGAGCTTTTCCAGAGCCGAGATGCTGGCTGCTTTAGACGTAGAAATCTCGCAACGCGCTCTCTGGATCAGACCTCGCCTGTTTCTATTGTTCATCGGAAGAGCACGGATCCCAATTACACCCAACGGCGACGGCGAAGAAGAAGAAGACGGATTATGTTGATTCGATAACAACTTGTCCAGCTTCGGTGTAACAACAAAGGCGCTAGAAACCGCCATAGCTTTTTTGAGTTTACAAATCAAATCTTAATTTCTGAGACACACACAACACCCCCCTTCGCCTTGAGAACCCAAACCCTAGAGAGATCAGGAATCGAGCAGACAAAGAGGGATATATGATGCGATGTTAGAGGAAGAGACAAGAGAGAGTTGAAGAAAAAAGAAATGATAAAAATGGTTAGGATCATGAGCGTGTGTTAGTTGGACGGAGCAGGTGGATCCGGGTCGGGTTTTGAGAACGGGTCAATTCAATTATTCAACACCATTGACCAAAACTAATGATGTTTAGTAGTGAAAACGGGATCTAAAATCGGCGGGTGGTGAACACGTTTTTTATTTATCCACATTCTCTTTCCAAGCTTTTTATCTTAATTTTTCTTGTGTTGTATCACTGAAGTCTGAAATATCGAGCTTTGATAGTATCTTTTGTAGCTATGATAAAATTAAATTGAAAAAATTAATACTACACATTATCCGGGAAAAAGAATATTCTGATAGGTTTAGCTTGTATTTAGGAGAATCCATGACGTGAAGAAGAAGAAAAAGAGGCAGCAAGTTTTGCTTATATTATGCTTAACGTTTGGGTTTTGATGCATTGACATAACTTTTGTATATCTCTTGGTTTGAAATTAATACTTATGGTCTAAATATTTAAACAAGGCACATTGAAGTATAAGCAATTGAAATTTGTCTGCATAATTATTCTTTTTCTTCCTTGTTTCTATAACTGAATTCGTATTTGCTTTTTAGTATATAATCATGTGTTGTTTTTGATATACCGTTTTTATTTATAAAAGCAATAAATTTCTATATTGGAACGAACGACTCAATCCAATATTTAGATAGACTTGTGGAAAACTAGAATCTACTGCATACGATAATTTGCATACTCATGTAACTAAACTAGACATAGAATTAAAGACGTCAATCCATTCTTCAATTATAGCATCTCTTTGTGTTGAAAAAAGCATGCATTGTTTGTTTATTTTCAAGGGCTTTATGAAAAAGCCCACCAAAGCTGACTCTACTCCTTACCTGGCACCGGCAATTTCTGGGAAGACTGGGATGCCTCTAAAGTCAACCCCATGGCCTAACATTGACCAAGTTACCCAAGAAAAATAAACATCCTGTCAAGTTTGAACTAGTGGGCTTATCTGTATTCGATTTGCAGAACGACGAACTCGTAGACTTATCAATCAGATATTCAAAATGAATAAGGTTAGTTTAGTCTGGTCTGGACGAAACAGTGATTTACTACAATAGACATTTTAAACAAAATAGGAGCAAAAATGAAACAGTCAAACTGATATAGTGACTGTTTATTTTCGTATGATTTGGAACTTCAAATGATGATAGTAAAATAGATCGTGTAAAACAATTGGAATGAACGAAACAAGCATATGATTAGCACCAAAAGAAATTGATCAAGCAGTGCCGAACAAGCAAACAAACAAAAATTGATTAGTACTACACGTATAGAACAAATTACATGTCAGCATGTTAGTAAGTACTGTAAATGACATGGCAACCACATCATAAGCTACGTAGGATTTTGAAACCAAACTACTTTTGACTTTTTGTGGATAACTAACTGATGAGAGAACTGATGAGTGATGGAAGATAGATTAGGGGATAAGGAAGAAACGAAGCCAAAAAAACATTACACCATATCATTTAACCACTAGAAGCAAAATGCCCAATTTTCAAATCGTTATAGATAGAAATCATCAAAGGAATTTGAATCTCAGGAACAAAGTGAATGGTTCCAAATCCAAAATAAGCCCAAAAGACAAAAGTCAGTGACTCCATTGTTGCCGAAGAAGCAGAGCAGAGCAAATTGTATGTCTTTTCTAAGCTCATTCGTAGTCTCTCTCCAGATTCAATTCCCTGAGACGTAGGTGAAGCTCTCCGATTGTCCTCAATACCTTAATCGCCTGCGACGGAGTAAGAATCTCCACCACTTGCCCCACCGTCGAACACCGTAGCTGATCAGCGTTGTTCATCGCCGCCGCCATCCCAGCTTTAAGCATCTCCATCGCCTCCTCCAAATCCGATTCTTCTCCGTCCACCATTCCCACGGTCCCGACGCGCCTCGCCGCGAGCATCACCGGCGGATCCGCCACGCTTTGCTGCACGAGCGCGAAATCTCGCATCACATCTCTCTCTTTCCTCCTAGTCTCCGACCGAAGACTCGAGATCCGGTCTTGCTGGTGGCTCGTGAGGTCGTCTATGGAAGCCTCGGTGAGTTTAAACACGAGAGAAGGCTTGAAATCGCCGACCCAGAGAATGAGTTTAGCGTAAGAGCTGAACCACGGTGGGCAGAAGAAAGTGAAAACGTTGTCTCCGGCGACGGAAACGGCGGCGAATTTCTCTTGGTAGTATTGAAGACAGTGAGAGAGAAACTGGGTGACAAGAGATTGTTGTTCTTCGAGAGTGTGATCCTCCAAGGAAGAAGAAGCGCACATAAGCTGTTCGACGAAACACCTGTGACGGATAAGCCAGTCATTAACGAAGCTGGTGAAGCTTTGAGAGCTGCTAGTGATTGGCATGTTCTTATATTTATATTTTTGAGTAGTCACTAAGCTAAGTAAATGAGTGGGTGAGAGACGTGCTTGTAGTACTGAGTGTACACTGTACTATGATGATTATATACACACCTCTTCTTTGGGCTTCTTGACCAAGAAAAATCTTTTCGGAATTAATTTATAATATGTCGGTCGGTCCATCAACGATTGTGTCGGCGGGCCTAATGGAGCTTTGTGACTTTTGTCTTGTCCGAGTGAAGTGTAATCAGAGCAGCGTCTGATCATCATCATTATTTACTGTAATTCAACTCTAGTTTTCGAATCAAGTTGAAGGTAGTTTTCGAATCAAGTTGAAGGTAATTTATCTGTCTTAACACTCACATAAACATTTAATTAAATTAAATCAAAGAAAAGCTTTTGATAACATATACTTTTATAAAAGACAATTAATCAAGAGTTTAAATTTAATCAGAGAAGAGTAATATAAATGTTGACGAATAAATTAATTAAAATAAAATATAAAATTAACTACGGTGTGCAAACAAATCAACCGAAAAAATATTGGTATATTTAATGTATAGAAAAAATATTTTCAATTTTTAAACAAATTAACTTCCGTGTATTCTTTAAATCTTTTAAACATTTAGTCCTTTATTTTTCCATCAATTTTAAACATTTAGTCCATTTGATAGATTTCAAAAGTTTTTTCTGAAATATAAAAGTATTAAATTATCATTTAGAATTATCATTTTTTTTGTTCTCCTATCTGGAATTATGTCAGGGTCGCATCTCAATATTGTGGAATCACCTTAAAAAGTACTTGAGAAAGAAACCGACACATGTTACTAAAATAAGAAGGCACACGTCCGGCAAAGAAGACGACATTAAGCAAAGAAACATCTGCTTACAAAATACGAGTAGAGAAAAAAACAAGAAAAAAATAGAACCAACGGTTCATAAATGCTCCAGTTATTATGCCGCGCGCCATCTTTTCTTCTTTACTAAGAAAAATTTCTATATTAATTTGTGTTCTTTTTTAATAGTTTTTTTTTTTCTTTTTTAATAGTTGTCTCACACTTCTTAGTTCTTACGAAAAGATCTTGCTCTACATCAACTTGGGGGTGGAGCAACCATATTTCAATCCCCACTCAAATAACGGACAAAAATAGTCTCGCATTTTGTGATTGATACTAATATTTATGTTTCATCAAGAAATAATTTAAATTATATATATATAGTAAATTATAATGTTCTTTCAGATTTAAAATATTGTTAAGAAAATTCTGGTCGCATTTACTATTATATATATATATATATTTTTTTTTTTTTCGCACTTACAATATATGTATGTTAACATTATATAGTTTGAAAAAATATAAACATAAAAAAAAACAGCATTATGAATCTCTAAGGCGGTTCTATCATCATCCGACTTCAAACCAACGTATTGTCTATTGATAATTTGTTTTCTAAACTATCAATAATTTAATCTGAATACGAGAAAAAATGCATGCAAAAAGAATAATAGAAGCCTTATAGTTGAAAAAGGGGGGAAAAAGATAGAAATTTTAGATGAAAGTTGACACGAAAATAAAATATACATGAAAGAAGTGACGACAAAGAACTGAGAAAGCACGATTCCACCAAAAAAAAAAAAAAAAGGCACGATTCCACCAAAAAAAAAAAANTCCACCAAAAAAGAAGAACTGAGAAAGCACGTTTTGCAAAAAAAACGGCGAAAACGTTTGGAGTTGGCACTTGGCACTTGTTGGCTATGCGACGCCCGGACGCGGTACTTTTCAACTCGTTACTTACGCGGCCACGTTTTCGTCACTGACCGCGTTTCTTTTGCGGCCTTTTACACTCTCAACATTTTATTTTCTTTTTTCTTTTTTTAATCACCTCTCTAAAGGCGGTTCTATTAATAAAATCTTTAACAAGAGAAACGGGCCTTCATGTATATGTTTTTTGTTTTCCTTATTTGAATTATTTAAGGCTCATTGGTAAAGCCCACACAAGTTTTGTTCACATGATATGGCCCTCAATTGCATGCTATCCTTTCTTTCTTCTTAACAAATTTTTTGTTGTCGGAACAAATAGAAAATTTTCAGGAAGAATATAAAATCTAGTTTTGGTTCTGTTCCAAAAAAATTATAATTCATGAGAAGTATGCTCTATCATACATGTTTTTTTTTTATATATGATATTAACATTCATAGCAAAAAAAAGAAATTCTTTTAACTTTTTTTTTGATAGAGAATTTATCCATATTTTTATTAGTACCTATCTAAGAAAATTTCGATTTAGTTGGATACTTACGTAAAGCTAATACATGATTAGGCCTTAAAGTAAAGATAAAAAGATGTCATTTTAAGAATGGGACTGGTTCTACTTAGAAAATTTGGCACCCTCGTGTTATACGTTTGAGCCGTTATGAGTTATGACGTTGTGTAATGGGCATGAATCATGCGGTACGTGTACGGCTCACATCGCCCACTTGATTAACAAACAATAAGGTCATTTTCTTTTTTGTTAAAGGGTTTACAATAAGGTCATTTTCATATATATATTTCGACAATCTTGAGCTCAATAGTTTTTCGACCCAAATTCCATCTTAAGTTTATTAGTAAAAATTCAGTTGGCTAAAACATGAATTTGTTTTGAAGACGTTGACTTTCCNCCATCTTATTTTTTTTTCGACCCAAATTCCATCTTAAGTTTATTAGTAAAATTCAGTTGGCTAAAACATGAATTTGTTTTGAAGACGTTGACTTTCCATTGTAGTTTTCTTTTTAATTGAAAACCAGGTATGGATTGGTTTAATTACATCTAATTGCATATGCCTTTCTTTTCTTTTTAATGTAGAAAATAATGTTGATTTTTAGTCTGATTTTCTTCGTTTTTTTTTTTTTTTTGGATAACATGAATCCACCGTCTTTATGCATTATTATTCGTTTATATATCAACGTTCCTTGTTGTAATACACACCTCTCCAAAGCAAAATCCTCTTGCATTATTACTCTGTCTCTTATTTCTTAAAATAAGTCTTAACTCTTAGTACATTAATTTAACGATAAAGATCACATATTTCCCTTTGGTCGACTCAAAAGTTCTAGCCTTGTAGGCACTAATTTCTTTCCAAACACAAATTACATGTCGATANCTAATTGCATATGCCTTTCTTTTCTTTTTAATGTAGAAAATAATGTTGATTTTAGTCTGATTTACTTCGTTTTTTTTTTTTTTGAGCATTACAAAACTTGAAAATAGACAATCCAAATTGGTTGAACCTCGGTAACCTCTAGACAAAAAGAAGGTAGATGCTCTAGGTTCGACTGACAACATCAGATTTTGCGTTGAATAAATTGTTGAGGAATCTACCGTCATTATGCATTATTATTCGTTTATATATCAACAAAATCGTTCCTTGTTGTAATACACACCTCTCCAAAGCAAAATCCTCTTGCATTATTACTCTGTCTCTTATTTCTTAAAATAAGTCTTAACTCTTACATTAATTTAACGATAAAGATCACATATTTCCCTTTGGTCGACTCAAAAGTTCTAGCCTACTCGTAGGCACTAATTTCTTTCCAAACACAAATTACATGTCGATAGCCTTTATTGAAAACTCAACGCCTCTCTTTAGGCTTACGTGTGTGAAACAACTTTTGCCCGTGATCCAACAGAAAATGACGAATGCGCATTTATTTTTCCCTCAAATGATTCCATCTTAACAAAATTCATACTCCAGTATTTTATCCATACAAAAACAAACCTCTCTTTTTACGTGCCCACTTTTTAAGTATTTACAAAATTCCCCCAACAAATTAAAAATCTTTTAAAAAACGCACTCAAATTTGTAATAAAGCAGATTCTAAAAATNAGTATTTTTTATCCATACAAAAACAAACCTCTCTTTTTACGTGCCCACTTTTTAAGTATTTACAAAATTCCCCCAACAAATTAAAAATCTTAAAAAAAACGCACTCAAATTTGTAATAAAGCAGATTCTAAAAATAGCATCACAGTCCAATGGTAGTCTTTCTTCGCCACCTTTTGTTCTCTCCACTTTAAGCTTTTTACTCTCTCTCTCTCTCTCTCTCACAAAGCCACGAATCAGTGTTGAGACGGTGAAGCGAAAATGGCTTCTACTTCCGATCAAGATCGTCGCCATCGAGCCACTCGCAACCGTCCACCATTACCTCGACCATCCAATTCCTCTCGTCCTGTAGTTGTAGCTCCTCAATCGAAGATTTC